>JASANE010008742.1:0-30490 GCA_030248225.1 Trileptium ribeirensis
TAAACATTGTACACGCTTAGTTTGTAGTTCAGCACCTCTGTTCTATAAATTGGCTATGAGCATTCGAGATAGCGTTCATTTGCTTATGTATTAAAGTTAGACGTGAACAATTCCTATAAGTTAGAATAAAAAACCTGTTCCTTTTCCATTATTTTCCCCCAGCCCGCGTTTGCCCAAAAATGGTCAGATTCTGGATATTTTGATATTTTTGTGATCCTCGGGACTTCCTCCGATCATTGCAGCCAAAAAATCGAATTTTTAAAATTTTAGATTTTTTGGGTTCCTTGGGAAACCAAAACATTTTTTCTTAAAAATTTAATTATTACCTACCATTCGACGTGGGTTGACGAGCTGAATCGAATGATTTTTAACTTCGCTTTGAGATTTGCTCACTTTGTTGCGACAAATGCTCCAATGTTTCTATAAATCCGCATATGGACGCTATTAATGCTCAACATAAATCTATCCCATGAGAATCATATCCCATGAAAACAATCATATCCCATGAAGAGGAAAATCTAAAACGAAAAGATACACCACTGCTGCCGGAGCGGTTCAGCTACATTCCTATCACAGTGTATATCATTTGGTGTATATTGTATATTTGGAATATATCTTCAAAAATTAAAAAAGTTTATTGCAAATGACGTTAGCAAATGTCTGCCTATTCTCGAAAATTGCTTAGAAATTCTGTCACGTTTCCTTAAATCTAAAGCACTGGTTCTGTACAATGGAAACACATTGTGGAGCGTCCGACTTTTGGGATTATCTCACGAGCAGAAGCTAGACAAAATTTAGAAATTATTGTTTGAATAGGTTTTAAAATATTTAGAGATGACTCTCGTGTACATGATTGTAAATGGTTTGGCCGATGGTTTACTACCACTAGATTTTAATGATTTCTAGTATAGACTTGATCTTATAGCAGTGCTATGCGCCATACGTTAAAGAAATTCCACTTAATTTGTCTCAAATTTAACTAGATGCTTCGTTATGACCGATGGGTGTACAGCTTGGCTTCTGCCATATATATCGAGCCAAAAACCACTGACATGGACACAAATTCTCAACGGAATTTAACACACAACCGGCGCGAAACAAGTAGTACAGATAAATCCACAAGCATGCATAAAACAATTATGGGAAAATCAAAGCAAGCAATCCGTTTGACATTTGATGGCAGAACTTTGTATATAAATAATAATGGCATCCATCATCCTTGTATCCCTCCAAGGATGATGGATGCCATTATTACCGTGCTGAACAGGACAGAGACTATGGAAACAGTCAAATAAATAGAAGCATTACCCGATTACAGATGGCAAATGCAATTTTTTCGTTAAGAAGACTGTTTACTCAAGTTTAAAATTTGAACCGTTATTACTCAGTTGACTGTGATACAGGGATAACCTAATGCAATGGTTAACCGGTAGGTTCACATGCGTAGTAAAAATAGTGAAACGAGTGTTTCACCAAATGTTGAAATCAAAAAATGTCGCTCTCTTAAAGTGTGCTTAAATTAGCTATGTAATAATCTAGATCGGATTTAGAAAAATTTGGCAACAAAATTTATCCATTTTACTAAATATATATCCACAGAATAAGAGATAAGGGACAATACGCCTGTTGCTCGATGGGTCGTAACGACGTCGGTATTTGTAGGAGATTTATTTATGTAGGAGATATGTATCGAAGCCTTCTTCCGTTGTAGCGTTTGCTTTGAATCCTTAGGTTTTCAATTAATGTTTGCTTGCTAGCCATATGCTGACTAAACATATGTGTGTTTGATTTTGTTCTTGCTGCACACAGATTTATACTCTAAGTCAATTGCTTTGAATTTTTGCATGCAACGAGATTATTTTAATGTAACAACACTATCTTCATGTAACCGTTAAATATCTTTATTGTTTTGGGAATATTAATAGAGTAATCTAAGAAAGTAATTACGTAGTATGAACCAATCCTAAACTTTAACTTTTTATTGTTGGCATGGAGTTCCTTTAAAATTACTAAGCTAATTAAGCCCATTAGTGTAGATGTGTTTTCTGCGGGGGTTTTCAAAACTGTGTCGGAGATTTCTCAGGCTAGACAAGGCTTTCCCGACCAAACCCACCTAAATACCCTAAAAATAACCGAAAATCCCAATTCAAAACCAAAATTTATTTTTATACGGTCCCAACCCCACTGGTTTCCAAAATTTTGGATATTGTTGATTTCGTTTTAACTTAATTGGCATAATTTGTTTAAAGTTTTGTTTAGCTAGCATCCTATTATTTCTTGTTCATTTGTTGAGTCTCGTCGCGGACGTTGGCGTGTGTGGAAGTTCAAGTGTATCAAGCCAATTGATTTTTATTTTATTTTACTGATTCGGAGTTTACTTGCAGTTATCTTTACTGTGCTAGCGTTCATGTTGCTTTGCATGAAACTTGCGTTTTGAGTTGCTTTGCGGTTCTTTTAGACACTTCGTGATTTATTACGAACATAAAGATTATAGACGCAAAAGAAGTGCGTGTCACTCGAGCGCTTATGAGTATTGGGCTTTTTGGCTAAGATTTGGCTATTTTGGTTAAATAACGGAGTCTAATGGTACTGATGACTTAACATGTAATAATGTTTAACTAGCTATCAAACTTAGTAATATTAAACTCCCAAATATAATATCAATCTCAGGCTTAAAAGAACTAAGCCGTAACGTGTTATAGGTACAAAGATACTAATAATTATAGCGGTTCGCAAGTCATTCCGGTGCGACCGTTGCAATATAATTAATAGTTGTAAACCCAAGGAAAAGGTTAAGGGAATGACATAACCTTATAAATCGCGTCGTGCAAGCTATTCGGGCGTACTGCCTAAATCTACGGAAAAGGTTATGTTGTCGAGATTAATCACTGGAGCAAAGGAAGATAAGTTACTATTTAATCATACAGTAGCAAGCTATTTGGGGGTAACCGTGTCAACCTCATAAGAGGACTAAATAAGGAAAGTACTATCGTCAATCTAAGGCCAAGTTTAAGGTATCATATAATCGCACAGTTGCGACCCATTGTTGTGTAAAGTCAACCTCACACACAAGCTAATTGCTAGTAGAGATAACCTACATCCAATCTTAATAAGACATAGAGCGATTTGTAACTGGGTTGTCGTGTTCAAATAGTTCGGGCGTAGAAACAAAAATAGGTACTAGTGGACAAGAGTAGGCACAATCCAAAAAGAACTGTGTTGTAAAGTACGTGTGGCTTACGTGCCTTATAATAACTGTGTTACTAATAAACGTTTTAACTCCGTCTTTGATGTCTAGTTTTTTGGACTCAGAGTGTTTATATTGGCAAGTGGAAACATATAGTAAAGTCACGCGACCGCGCTATAGAAATTCACAAACAAAGGAACGTTAGCCATCCGCCCGAACCATTTCGTTTCTCACCGGCATTCTACTGGCCACACGTCGAATTCCACAATCCTCGGTGACGAATCCCGTCTCCTTTTAAATACCGATATCCGTCATAAAAAAGCACACTCCAACCCCTTCACCATGAAAACAAAACAACACTGTCAAATATCGCTATCGGAAAAATACAAGCCACTTTGCGTACGTATAATATGTAATGATATACAGTAACATAAAACACACTCTGTGTTAGAGCCCATATCTGATCATATAGTAAATTATATAAATTGACAACTCGCCCCTGTGGTATAGCGGTTAGCAAGCTGGACTGCACTTCGGAAGGCCACAGGGTCGAGTCTCGCAGGACAGCGAGTTTCTAAACTTATTATCGCTAGTGTTGGATATAGCAGCTTTATAAGTGGTAAAATGTTTGCTCATTCGGTAGAGCGCGTGCTTTCGGACTCAAAAGCGGGAGGTCATGGGTTCCAATCCCACCCGTGTCAACGTTTCTGCGGCTTTTCTCATATTCCTTCGCCTTCAAGCTCCTATCACTAGACTCAAATCCAAAATATATAGCTCTACAGCTAGTTTATAACTGCTGCTGTCTAGGTGACACAGTTCAGTGGATGAATGTTTCCAGCTTGGTGATTGGTATATAATCCTAATCTAGTACAACTTTTCATTGTTTTTCTGAATGCCTTTCGTCGTCAGCCACGAATCGTTAGCTCCAAATCAAGTATTGTTTGCCTAACATGGATGGTGTGTGGGAAGGAGATATACTACTGCCATCTCGCCGTGCCAATCATTGCACATGTAGTCTTAAACCCACGTGTGCTTACGTAACAGCTAAAATTCTGGTAATTGTCGAATTTACTACTGCGGTGAAGTAGGCTGAAGTGGTTCAGTCAAGTTAGAATTCGACCCGATTCTATCTTTTCAGTTGGCTGTTTTTACATCCACGGCGTTAAGCCACTTCCTGAAAACAAATTGCGCAGTCATGTTGTATTCTAGGCGATCATACCGCCGTATTTAACGTATCGAAAAACCTATATATACCGTTCTAAATGCCTTGAAAGCAATATATAACAAAAAAACTGAACACATCTTACGTTTTGGAAATAGTATTCGTCGATCGTGAAAACTTCTGGAATGGCATCGCATACGCGCGCTGGTCTCTAGATAACCAAGTCATTGTAGTCAGCGTACCGCACATTATTTCTTCGGTAGGGTGGGGCCAAATAGTTGGGAGGGGGTATAAATTTTGCCCAGACACTTTTTGACCCATTATTTCTTCGGCTGGGTGGGGCCAAATAGTTGGGAGGGGGTATAAATTTTGCCCAGACACTTTTTGACCCATTATTTCTTCGGTTGGGTGGGGCCAAATAGTTGGGAGGGGGTATAAATTTTGCCCAGACACTTTTTGACCCATTATTTCTTCGGCTGGGTGGGGCCAAATAGTTGGGAGGGGGTATAAATTTTGCCCAGACACTTTTTGACCCATTATTTCTTCGGCTGGGTATGGCCAAATAGTTGGGAGGGGGTATAAATTTTGCCCAGACACTTTTTGACCCTTTATTTCTTCGGTTGGGTAGGGCCAAATAGTTGGGAGGGGGTATAAATTTTGCCCAGACACTTTTTGACCCATTATTTCTTCGGCTGGGTGGGGCCAAATGGTTGGGAGGGGGTATAAATTTTGCCCAGACACTTTTTGACCCATTATTTCTTCGGCTGGGTGGGCCAAATAGTTGGGAGGGAGTATAAATTTTGTCCAGACACTTTTTGACCCATTATTTCTTCGGCTGGGTGGGGCCAAATAGTTCGGAGGGGGTATAAATTTTGCCCAGACACTTTTTGACCCATTATTTCTTCGGCTGGGTGGGCCAAATTGTTGGGAAGGAGTATAAATTTTGTCCAGACACTTTTTGACCCATTATTTCTTCGGCTGGGTGGGGCCAAATAGTTGGGATTCAAGCTACTGTCGCTGTGCCCAAATGAAAAATTTCTTACCTAACAGCGGACAAAAATTAAAATTTTATGGGTCAAAGGAGGATGTCTCGTTGGATTCACGTTGGGCAATGAGTGGCCAGTCTCCCCTAAAAACCACACAGGTGTAGCGCTGGTTTCTTCTGAGATATAAGCCTCATGCAACGTTGTCTAACTGGCTACAAAACAATGACTACTTTTATGGTACTCGAGTCAAATAAAATCCAAATCGTAATATAATTACGTTTTATTGTCTTAATTTTGCAGCCATTTCTCGATATCTACTAATGAGTTCATATGTAGAGCACAGTGAGGGAACTGCAGGCAATCAAACGATAAATATTAGTTGCAAAACCCAAAACAAGGAAACCTTTGAAATTAATCAAAACTTTCACGGAAACTTATAATTTCAAGCATATTTTGTCCATGGTTAAGGCCCAGCTATTGGACTGTTGCATGAGTGCCGTATTAGCACAATCGCATCATTGTATCCATCCACCCTGAAACCTATATATTCCATTCGAACCCTCTACAACCACATTGAAAACAACGAATTTGAGAATTTTGTTGCTAAAAATTTTTAGCCAAAAATCAAAGGAACAACGATTTATTCATTGTACGTTTAACATATAGAAACTAACCGATTGAATTGCGCATCGCTCACATTATGCACGGGAAAACTCGTTTCACAGACGTGTTATAACGTTTTCAGATCTAGGAGGCAATCGAAATTGATAAAAAATACCAAATAATAATTGTCAAATATTTTTAAGTCTAAACAATATAACATTATTTAACTGGTTAAGCAATCAGCCTGTAAACCTTACTCAGGTTCGAGTCAGCATCGTAACCAAAATCTGGAATCGAGGCACCATTTCAACACCCCTGACTAATTTATCCTATTGTTGTACCGGAGCCGGGGCTAACCTACCGGGACTGGGCTAAGCGTGCCTCGGGTGGTGCCGGAACGGGGGCTAGCCGAAAACTACTATGTGTTTGATTTTCCAGCGCATATATACAACATATATACATGCCGACAGGGGGTGGGGTGGTAGAAAAAGTTGCGTACACGTTTCTCATAATGAAACATCGTTGTTTATCCGCCTGGGCAATATAGGGGTTATTAAAAGCTGAAACATGAGCGTACACGTAGCAACTGTACATCAGCTTAAAATAAAACGCGTACAAGAGGCCTATTGTAAGTTTGGTGTTAGCTTTGTGTATTTATTCTCGCTACGTTTACACTCGCTTGCGAGTATATAACTTGTGTATTATTACGTATCTGATTGTATTTTCAGATAATTACAAATGAGTACTAAATCTGTCATTTGGGGTTACTTTAATATCGATCCTAACAATGAATTCAAAGCCATTTGTAATGCAACAACGGACACCAGCTTTTATGTTCGAATTTCTTTCACTTTATCACTTTCGAATTTCAAACACTGTTCAGATTATGAAAACTACAGTGATTTTGACAACCATATACAGGGTTGCTAAATTTACATAGTGTCAAAAGTGTTAAAAAGGGTTTTTTGTCAAAAGAAAAACCTTATCCAAATTTCGTCCGTATACGTAAATCTTGATGAAATGTCAAAAACTCATCACAAATTGTTTTAAAATTTTAATTTATTTGTTTAATAAACTGTACGTTGTGAGCTAAAGTTTAGTTTCAGTAAGTTGATTTGGAAATTGCACTGTCCTAGTCAGTGGCGAGCATTAAATCTTCAGCTAAAGCCCCAGATTGTCTATCAATTCTACTAATTTAGCACCAAAAATATTTTTTCTGAAACAGTAGCCCCGGTATTTAAATTTTACCAGGGCCGGGACCCGGGCTTCGACGTTGCCCGGCCCGGGGCTAATTTGGTTGGCCCGGGCGTGGGGCTAAGCCCCGGTACAGCCCTAATTTAATCTACCTTTTATTTAGCGGTATATATAGATTAGTGAATCCAGGTTCAGATTTTTAGTTACAAATAAAAAGTTCTGGTTTTAGATAATTGCGTTTCCGGTTATTCACTGATGTATATATTCATAGATTTTGTATTTAAACACTCAATATTCATAAAGTCGTATGCTTTGAATGAAGTATATATTCATAAAGTCATACGTTTAAATATTATAATGATCAAAGCATTAGCTTTGACAGGATGGAGGAAGACAATATATATTTTGTGGCCTTAACTAGAGTAGTAAAATAGATGCGCATACACTGCTATTCTCTCATTTAGTCAATATACTCCGTCCAATGCCTAACCAACCGGACAAAGTATTCGTGGATGTGTACATCGAACGGGCACCACAGCGGTGGGCCGTCGGTGGTTATGAAGAACGTAGCAGCGAAATTGCTGAGCCATATCGGGGCACCGTTTTGGGCGAATCGCCTTCCGAGTTGCCTGAGAGTAGCTACGCAATTACTGTTCATCACATATTGCAGCCCGGGACATCGTCGGAAATTAGCCGTATCAGTTCAGATCATGTATCTGCTACGATCGCTGGTGGGAACGATACCTCAAATACGGTTCCCGAGGATCCGGCACCGAAACCTGGAACTAGCGCCACGAACAATGTTACAACATCAAGTGTTTTAGATGATAGTAGACGACAATCGAACAGCACTAACTGTATGGCTGTTCCTCCCCATGATCCTATTGTCACGCCGGAAGACCCAATGTCGTCGCCTCCTGAATTAGCAGTCGTGTCGAGTTCCCAAGACATTGTACCTGCATTGCAGTCAATACCGCCTGCGGTCATAATAAAATCCGACCAAGATTCCGTGAACCACGACGATACAACAGATGATGACCAGTCGGCGGCTGCGATTACGGCCAGAAGACAGCTCAACATCGACCGAAGAAGGTGAGTTCTTAGGTATACGTACGCATGGTGCGATGATTGTGAGCTAGACACAGCGGCGTTTTCTAGTTTGTAATTTGATTTGGCAAAATTGTATTGCTGAAGGTGATCCCGCGGCACCAATCACTGTCTAGTTTCTATAGCAAACATGATCACAAAAACTGGTCATAATTATTGCTTAATGCTGCTGTTTTGGCTTCTGCAAATGTCGCCGGATAAAATCATAGGCCGTGTAAATAACTGCTGGAAATTTAACTGGCAGAGGGACCGCCCATTCTTTTTATTTTGGAAGCTGTAAGTTGGCTCAAAAGTCAGGAATCGCGTTTAGGGCAACGGCGGTTTGTCATTTGACTATATATGGGTTGGCTTCTCCGCTGAAAATTTTGCCAACATCCATGAACGGGAACCCTCGTTTGGATATGGGAGTGCAGGATTTAGCCAGAAGCGTGAACTGGGGCATCCCTGACTAGTGACTAGATATGTCTATTGAAATTAAAAATTTTACATGTTAAATATTTTTCAGCAAATAACACTACAATTGTTAATTGTTGAAATGGGTGACCAGAAACGGCGCAAAAACGCCTTTATCCTTTATTGGGAATTTAAAAACACCTTTTCAACCAATTTTTTGCTGAAATTTAACGTTCAACTGAAAAGACTTTTGTAAAATAATTTTAAGTTCTTTATCAACTGGGGATGGTGTGTTTTTGCTGGGGAAATCAAAAATTTTGTCACAGGGCATTTAGACAAGGTGAGCCAAAATTTTGCCAGGGTGCCCCGACTGGGGCGCCGAAAATGATGCCCCCGCGCCTATTGCTTTAGAGAATGGTGCTAGCGATTGAAACACCTTTGTACGCCGTCATATTTTACATAAATATATAGGTCTGTCTATAATTGTGGGCTTATGAATGTCCATTCACAGAGAATTTGCCAGTGGTATAACCGGTGAGATGATTGGACAGCGAAAAATGGCAGGGAGTTCACTGTTTCGGGAACCCGATGAGCTTCATGATACTGTGAAATACGTTAATATTTTTATTTGCAGCAAGCGTGCATCGGTGGATGTATCGCCTTATCCCCTGGAGAAGTTCGTTATATCTTTTGAATTGTAGCAGTCGAGCAAGCAAACATAATTATCTGTACATGCATACAAAAATATATGTTTTCAGGGCTCTTCATTTGCTGAAAATTTTGCCAGGAGGCATTTTGCAAATAGAAAAAACGTTTAAAAATCGTGTCAGAAAGACATCCAAAATGTTTTCGATGTAAGGAAAAAGTATTTTGACACAATTTGCGAAATTTTTGGCTTCAGAAAGGAATTTGAGTACAAATTTTGATCAAACTTTATGTACATTGGACCGATTGGAAACAAAATATTTTCCAAGAGGCAATGAACCTGGGTAGTCCAAAAATTTGATGGAGGGCATGAACCGGGGGCACCTGTTTTGAACCAGGGGAACCGAAAAATGCGAGCCCCTCAATTTGGAGAGCTCAGTGTCTTGATTGTTCTCTTATGTTCCAGGCATAACAACCATTTTTGTATGATTTCTGAATATATATAACGCGTTGTGTGATACATCATTTTTATGCCGGAGTATGGTAGAAGTCAAGCGATGAATAGGTAGAAAAGGATGTTAATGGATAAGTGAGATTTATATTAAAACCGAGGCTTAGTCGGATCCGTAAGGGATTATTATACGTCGTGCGAGTTTTTTCTGTTTTGAAGCTAAATTGAGTAATGGACAATTAATACGCTGGTAAGTTGATAATATATAATTTAAATATGATATAATTTGGCTTGGATCTTGTAATGGTTGAAATGAAAATTTTTTTTGTTGCAGTGGTGTAAACGATTTCTTGCAGAGTTCCTTTCGTCACGACATGCGGTCAGCACGGCTTGGCGGGCACAAAGTTTAGGTTTAGCAGTTATGATCAAAAATCGACAGTCGGACGCTCCTGGAAACAGCACTAGACGTCGAACCCAAGTAATTGCCACTTTAGAATTTGCAATTGTTCATTTTGAATTTCAGATACGTCCTGTTGGAGCTCGTTGATACCGAACGTGATTACATTAAAGATCTGGGAAGCATTATAAATGTAAGCGCGATTGTAAAAGCTTCATATTTTCAATGACGTTTACATGAATCCCATATTGAACTTCGCAAAAGTGTGTCAGCAACTTCGGACGCCAGTGTCAAAACCATGTGTATCTATGATCAAGGTTATGCGTTAGATATATCACTGTTTGCGATAGTACAACATCTTTCGAAGAAGTCATAATTTGCTTGGTTTTTTATTGATACAAATAAGTTATGTCACTTGGGCTTTCCTTGCTAGAGGCCTAAGTAAGTGTCTACTCTTGCATGGTTTGATCAGTTCAGAGTAGGACAGCGGTTGGCCATGGATGAATATAGGACAGCAGTTGGTCATGGGTGAATGTAGGACAGCGGTTGGCCATGGGTGGCTATAGGACAGCAGTTGCTCATGGGCGGATATAGGACAGCGGTTGGCCATGGGTGGATCTAGGACAGCGGTTGGCATGCGTGCATCTAGGACAGCGGTTGGCCATGGGTGGATCTAGGATTTTGGAAACAGCAGACATCTCAGGGTCACTACGGTTTTAAAATCTAGCATCTTTTTCACTCGCTGGGTTGTATTTATTCACGTAAAATATTGTTGTGACGGTTAGCTAATTTTGCGTTTGTTTAACGCTCAGCAACTTCTTCAAATAGCAGTATTTATAAAATGTTTTGAGTCGCAGAACTTGGTCGATACTATTGCCCCATTACCAGTGGCAATTCTCTCCGGTGGATTAATGGTGTGGGAAGGTCAGCTTCGTGGTCACAAAACTGTGCGATCTGGGCCACACGAACCAAATTTGGTTTTGACACTTGGGTTCCAGCGCCCCTGCGTTGGTGCCGTCTTAGAAATTTTCAACAATTGCCATTCTATAAACTGGAAATTTTGGCCAGCTGTATTGTTTTTTGTTGCTTAACATTTCTTATACAACAACCTTCGTGTCTAAAATGATTTGAGGAATGGCAGTAAGATAACTTGAAGTTATTGTGACTTTTCTGTTACTTTATATGTATTCTTTGTATTTTCGTTTGTTTTTAGGGTTATATGACAACGATCAGCAATATGGAGCTTCCTGAAGATATGAAAGGCAAAGACAAAATTGTTTTTGCTAACATTTCACACATTTATTACTTTCATAAAAAGTAAGTCCTCTATAAGAGATTGGTTTCATTCAGTCTTGTAAAATGGTTGATTTGAGCGGTACGTAGCTGATTCCCTTACCATTATAAAGATACACAAATAAATATATATATATAATTATAATTGGAACGATCAGCGTCTTTGATCAATTTTATGATATCTCGTAAGCTACGTCCTAACACTTTCAGATTTTCTATATTTTGAGTATAATATTCGTATATTCAAATGTTAATTTTTTACCTTGATTTATGAGCAAAAAGTTTGAACGTGTGAATGTACCTTAAGATATATTGAGAAAGCTATAACTCGTACAAGTTTGGCGTAAGATAGCGCCTATTAAGTACGACAAGTATTTTATTAGAGTCTAAACCCAGATTTTTACGTCGTCTCAATATAGTGTCACTTGTCTTCGTACTATGTTTTCACACGAGACAACGGTAATTTCATCCGTCTGGCCATCAGGACATTTTGTGTGGATCTCTTTGTGATATTTTTCTTAGGGGTCTGTGAAATTTTGAAGCAGAAATTATCCATACTCCATTTCGCCTTCTTGAGAACATTGGTGAGAAAATATATGCTGTTTAAGAACATGCTTTGACGTAGTAACGCTATGAAAAATGTAGCAAAGCGACATTTGTAGATCAATGTTTTACGGCAAATGACTTTGGTTTTGGATATCATCATAAGTGCCGACGTGTTGAATTTTGTGGCGACAAGTTTGTTGGTCGTTATTGCGACGTAAAACATGCCAGGCCAAGATGTGCGGCAGTGATATCCAAGTATATATCTAAAAATATATAGTATATATACAATAATTTATTCAGCTGCCGATTTTCCAATTTTTGCCCGAATGTTAACATGGGGCCTCCCAATGATTTTAACCACGTACCGTTGTGGACAGGGAAGTGTATTTGTCAGTGTTTGTTGATTGTTGCGTGTATGACTATTTCAGTTTTTTTACGATTTTAGTACATTCGTTGGAGAGCTTGAAAAATGTCTCGAAGACTATACTGCAGCTGGACGAGCGTTCGACAAATATGTAAGTTTTCTCAAGTGAATTGAAGTTTGTGCTTATGGAGATAAAAATTTATCTCTCGATTCAGTAAAACCAGGACAGCGACCTTTCAGATCTGGCTAGTCCAAAGCTGGGGGGCGGACTTTTCGGCTGCCCCCGGCAAAAATTGGGATACCCCACGGCTCAAAGGCCCCTGCTGAGAAAAATTTACGTCTATGCGAGACAAAAGCCCGCAAAAAATTAACCCCCCCCCCCGGCAAAATACGGCATCCCCGGCTATAATTTCCGAAGTTTGGACTAGCCAGCAGATTAGGCTCGGTCAGTAGGTGCGTCCCTGCGAAAGTATAACAAAGTCTCTACCGAGCAACAGACAACCATAGAAGAATAATTGGACAGTTTATAGTTAAAAATGTAATTGGTTTTATACAATGGGATGCTTCATGGATTACATTTGTCGCCGACTGCCGGTTTGAGGATATTTTCGGAGTGGTAACTGACATATCTTGCCTTCCGGTTTCGTACAAACCAGACACATCTCTAAAACCAGTCACATTGCGAATTAAGATAGAAATGAATCAAGATTTGTTTCTGAAATACAAATTTGATGTGGAATAGAGGCCGCATTGGGTGCAAATTCAGAGACCGGGCCCATGGCAATTCGTACACCCGAACCGGCTGCAGTCTCTCAATATACATATACTCATGTGCAGCACAAAATACCCGGAATGGAAACTGAAAAATGTGTTTAGAAATAATACGGTCGTGTCGCGTTCCAATATATTTTGCCCTGTGCTTATAGTGTATGTATTACGCGAGCATTCTCATTGATCTCGGCTAGGTCTGCCAAAGCTTACGTTGGGATTGTGCGAAATTCTGTTTTGCACGCAATGGAACATGATATGCGACACGTTTTGGGTCCATAGTTGTGCCCGAATTTGATACCACGACAACAGTCGGGCCATGTGCAAGACCGAACCCGATCTGACATCGGTCACTAATCCGGAAATCTTCCAATATATAGGAATTGTCGATCATTGTGATAGATTCAGGCATTTTATAGTACTCGCTGGAAAATATTGCTGCTCGCACCCTGTTTGCCCGCTCGAATGGCTACACATTCATTTCTACTTCTTTGTGCGACCATTTAGACAGAAAAATATCAAAATGTGCCATTTTAACTTCAAAACAGGGCGACTTTAGTTATGAGTGTTTCAAAGGGTAAACGCACCCAGTAGAAATTTAGAGCAATGAAGTGTAATTTTTTCATCTCCTTGAAATTTTACCTGGGTGAGATTTTCAGCAAGAAATCGTTGGGGCATCCTGAACGCAAAGCTAGTTGCATAATCCAGTACAGATATGACGCTTTTGGCATCAAATTACCAAAATCCATGAACGCAGTTATACGTATTGCATGATTCAGTCTGTCGATTTTACTAGATCTTTATAAAACTCTGCTAATTTGAATAAATTTATATTTTCACGGTTGCTTTAGGAACGCCGACTGCATATGTATGTGATCTACTGTCAAAACAAGCCAAAGTCTGAATTTCTTGTCTCGGAATATGAACAGTTTTTCAATGTAAGTTTTAAGCAGTCTAGGCCAATTGTTCATTTTTGACACAGATGTTTCGTTTATCGATGGTTTTTAAAGTGCTTTGCAGTATTGTTGGCCACAAAATTCAGGGAATAACCGGAACCGAAATTTACCGGAACCAGGAGCAAGAGCGGTTCATTTAAACCGTATCCGGAACTGAAACAGGGACCTGGTTTTCTAAACTTATATATTGTAAAGCAGATGAAAAGAGAAATGAGGGTACTGTGGATTTATAATGTGTTAAAATAAATTTTACATTAAACCTAATTATTATTATTGAAACTTTTGGGCTTCGACCACGCTGAGGAATCTAATAATGCTGATTTATCGACCAACATGTCGGTTTTTTGCACTCTCGATTATACAGCCTTGCGTAAACTGCGTCAAACTGAATGTGCTTTATGGATCGTAGACTAGATAAGTTGTTCTGTCTCCAATCGCGCTTGTTACATTTTATTCTGTTGAAACTTGAAAAATTTGGTTTATATGGTTATAAAGAAAAATAAAAGTACATTATAATTTTTTGACCAGGTTCCGGGTCAGATATATGGTTTAGGCTAGCGTTGGGCAATCAGTGCATGTCAGCGAGATCATGGTGATTTTGTCATCACAAATGGTATAAAATGAGACAAACAGTGATGCTGCTCGCACAGTTTCAACAAATACATTTTAATACCAAACGTAGATCTGGTTGCGTTGTATAAGTGCTACATTACTCCAATATAGACTGATTTACAAAATTTAGAAATGCACTGGCTGGTGCTTGATGCAGTTTATTTATACTAGCCAAGCTAATAGCAAAGTACTTCTAATTAATCCATACTATTCCATACATATCTATCTGGCTAACCGGTTGAATTCTAATATACACTACAGGTTCTTGAATGAGTTAAACCGCTGCTGCAAGCATCCATATGGCTTTGTTTTGCTAACAAACTACCGCAGGGTCAAGATGTCACAATCCTGCTGAAATTATGCGTCCTACTTACGTTTCAAAGTTTGCCGATTTAATATTTTCTATTATTTTGCTGGACTGGAACTTGATCACTGTATAGATATAACGTATGTTTATATTACAGATGAAGCGAAAAATTTGGTAATTTTTAATCCGTTATTCCCATCAGCGAGATCATTCGTCATTGTGGGACGTAAAAATGAAATTAAAACCACGATAAATTATCAACCATCACTATTAGTTCTTAAACAACCCGCGAGTAGGTTCCATTATGTCTACAATGTAGGCATCCGACAATATTATATTTTATTCACATGTAAAATTCATCGATTAAGGTATATAATGATATTCGCCATTCATTGCTTTATCTATTATATTCAGCAACATACGCTATTATGAACTTCGACTTACAGACTCCCATCGCGTGGACGTTATTAATGAATTCACTAGGTATAAATCAATGGTTCGTATCGTAAAGTTACAGGGTTCCGTAGACCGGGGCATCCACGACCCCTGATGTAGTGTCTTAATAGACATGATATATACGTGTTAGGTTATCGTCATTCAGCTTATCGCTTACAGACCGGTATCCACGGTTAATATTGATTGTATTTTAGGATATTAGGCTAAAGCTGGGCCATAAGTTGACGTTGAACGATCTACTTATCAAACCAGTTCAAAGAATCATGAAATATCAACTTTTACTAAAGGTAAGGAAAGAACAACTGTATATTTAAGTTTAGCTATTTCGGCTGGATGTTTGTTTTTCGTAACGGCAATTTTTCATTTTTTCTGAGGAATAGAAAAGATTGCATTTTGGACTTATGTTCGGAAAATACGGCCTTTGTCGATTTCGGCAAGTAGAATTTACTATTTTGGGACTCAATAATAAATTTATGTTGTCTTCTGTTTTAGTAGAAAATTTACAGTCTGTTCCCGGTTTCAGTCGGTTTATGCTATCAATACGAAGCAACAACTGTAGAGATACTCAGTCTGATGAAAGCAATAATCTCGCATTCTATTTTGTGCGGACGTCTGCGACGTATACCAATATTTCTATTCCCGTTGTATTCACTTTGAAGCATATTGTCAAATCCTTGAATTTTGTCCGATTCTGCATTTCAAGGTGAACTAGGAATATTTTCTAATCCGCTGCACGCAACAATTTATATGTGCCTATATGGCAGGCCAATTGGGAATACTGGGAACTCCGTTACACTTCAGTATGTTCCAGGTTCACACCTAGCTCGGATCACACAAACGGGCGTAGGCTATATAATGGAATCCATAATTTATTAATTCCCTGAAATTCATATGTCGTTATACTATAGATATTGTAAAAAATATCTCTAATACCAAAACTTGAACATATCTGTTCGACAAGAAGAAATCTAAGATATATAAATTTATGAATAGAGTACAGATACATGCTGATTCTTCTATTTTGAGGTTCCCCAGAAAATAAATTTGGGGTCTGCAAAATTGGCCCTCCTTTCGAGTTCTCGGGACTATGTAACGGCTATTACATGCGCTGTTGTACGACTTTGCGTTAATTCAAGAAGTTTTTTGTTAATTTTGTCCGTAACATGGTACAGTCTGCCGGGCTGGACTAAAAAAGTGTATTGATACAATTTAGTTGTTTCAGTATGTGTCAAAATTGCGGTTGATGCAACATGAACCAGATTTGTGTTTGAAGCAACAAACCTAGCGTTAAACTCATTTAAAATATCCGTTTTAATTTGGCGACGATTACTGGTTCGTACAATAATTATTGTTTTATATTTTCAGGACATTCTTAAGTACACCGAGCGAGCCGGTGATGACACGTCGATGTTGCGCCGCGGAATGCACGTAATGCACTTTGTGCCGAAAGCGTGCGACGATATGATGCATGTGGGCCGGCTTCAAAATTTCGACGGCAAAATCACCGCCCAAGGCGCGCTTAAACTCCAGGTAACCATATCATCGACTTATTGTTGAAACGAGGCGAGCGGAGTTTGATATTGTGAAAAATAGTGCAAATTTCTGTTTTTTGTCTGTGTGTGTCACGCGTAAGTCTTGTTATGGTTAAAAGGATTACGTCAGGATAATCGCCCAAAGCTTCCTTAAACTTCAGGTATGCATCATCGATTTGTTCTGTATTGGGATTTAAAATGTGGTATTTTGACCGATTTTTTCTAAAAGAAGAACCCTGATGTGCTGTTTTTCGTTCATATGTCGTGCTGGGAAAGACTGAAGTTTTAAGGTACAAATATTCACATCCATTGGAAAACTTTTCTTTTCATCAGGGTTTAGTGTCTAATCTTAACTTGGATTTAAATAGCTTATGCAGTTGTGGTGGTAACCTTGTTTTATCAATGGATTGTTACGACTGTATAACGTTAAAGAATTAGTAATAATTTTTGCCACTAAGTTGTTACGATACATAGAATCGATACTATGTGTACACCATTAAACCTGTTAGATTTGACGTCAGTTTGGCTTCTAGCTGCTGTGCTGTCAAATTGGCATCTTGCTGGCGCGAGACGCTGTGACGTCAAATTAGGATCTTACTGGTGTGAGGCGGTGTGACGTCAAATTGGGATCTTGCTGGTGTGAAACCGTGTGACGTCAAATTATGATCTTACTGGTGTGAAACCGTGTGACGTTAAATAGGGGTCTTGCTGGTGTGAGACTGTTTGACGTAAAGTTGGGATCTTGCTGGTGTAAAACCGTGTGACGTCAAATTAGGATCTTACTGGTGTGAAACCGTGTGACGTCAAATAGGGGTCTTGCTGGTGTGAGACCGTCTAACAGGCATATTTTTTACTTATTTTATTCGATTCTATAATTACAGTTGACCGCTTCTTTGCTCGCTCGTGTGAAAATGAAAGTTTGTGTAAAATTGTATAATTTGTTTTCGGTTTGCCGTTTTCTTGCTCGCTCGTAAGGCACTTGTGGTTAGTGCCATACAATGCTAAAAATTTAAAGAACGTTAATATTGCTATGCCATTATTGTTATTGATAACACAACAGTTTTAGTACTAGTATTAATTAGTCTACGCTGGAAATAGCGCTACTAAGCTCCATTTTGAACGCAGGTATTATTTATCGTTATTTCATTACGAGCTTAGCAATGTTGCTATCTATTTCAGGGCACGGTGACTGTTTTCGAAGACAATAGCCATCCTCTTTCCGATCAGTTGTCGTCGCTAACTGCCAAATCGCACATGCGCCGAATATTTCTGTTCGAGCAATGTTTGATTATTGCTGATTGTATAATGCCGAAAAAGGAATTTTCGCATCCTCAATATATTTATAAAGCCCACATTCTGGTGAGTCAGCAGCTGTGGCATTGCATTTACGAGTGTCGGTAGGGTAAGTATGCATTGCTAACGTAGGTATGAGCGAGAGTTTGAGACGCTTCTTCGGCTTTTGAGAGAAGTATGATTCTTTTCGTCATCGGCAAAAATAGATTCGTTTCACCCCCGTCAATCACTTCAGAAGGCAACTTCTCAACTCGTTGAGAGTCGACATATTATCAAATTCTTGTTTTTGATAATATGGGGTCAAACGAGGAGTTATACTAAATTTTGGTTAGAGATCGATTGGCGTCATCAGAACATGGCCAATGCTAACATTTATTCATGGAAGCTATACCTGTCTTCAGCGTTGCAATTGGGAACTGGGACCAAGTAAAAGGCGACAGATTGCCCAGACGAACAAATACTATTTCTCAATTGAAAAAGAACATTTTGCATCGTTTCAAAATAGTCAAACAAAGTGCGGTGTACTACAACGGAGGTAACATTGACGACAGTCTAAATTGTTGAAGCCCTATTAGTTGTAGTCTTATAACGGGTGTTGGCTTTCATGATTGCATTTGCCCGCCTTTGTTCTAATTCGATTATATTTATAGCCAATATGCCACGATCTTCAGTGATGCATGACATTGTATTGACTTAGTAACCCTGAGGTTTTAGTAATCTGTTTACTGCTGGAGCACACCGCGCTTTCACAGTCACATATTGAGCTCTATCGATTGTGACATCGGTTTATATATAAATAATACAATTGCCCATTTGATAACCGCAGAAGTAACAATTTGGTTTCAATAATTATAGTTTGCATCTATTCTGTCTACAATAAATTAATCATTTAGGTGTATGCGATCATTGTGATTTCGCGTATTTTTAATCTGAGAATCGCTTGCATTGTAAGATAGGACACTTAATGAAAGTGGAGAACATTGCAAGCATAGGGACGGGGCATTATGAACGGCTACCACCTGACGTTCCGATCAACTGCAGCCCCATTTACACCGCCCCGTTCAGGCTCAGCACCCACTGCCTCCCTCACTCCCGTCTTATCCCGCCCGGAAACATTTGGGGAATTTGGTTAAAAATTTCACAAATTAAGGAAATTTCCAGCAAAACTAGGTGAATATTAGCAAAAATGTGGGAAAATTGCGCAAGATTTTAGTAAAATTGGGAAAATTATAACTTCTTTCTTAAGACTTTAAAAAAATTTAGCCCCTCCCTGAAACTATGTACCCCACTCAAGCCGACGGACTTCGTAGACTTATGTCGCAAGGACAACGCTTTCACGCATTTGGACCGCAACGTTTTACAATACGAAGCAGTGGGTTAACTCAATTTGATGCATAACGCCCGTTTGATCGCGTGTTGCTTCTCGCACACGGCGTGAGAAGCCTCAAAGACGTGGGTAGCAACTGAAATACAGCTCAAATGGTTTACAAGCATTAATTTAATTCGGACGGCGCAGGTTCGATTGGTCGCGCCTGCAACGGTTACTACTTCAACGCTGCTCAAACTACAATGTAATTCGCTCAGCAAGGACTTAAAGCTTCCGACAGATGATTGCTCATTGAATACAAAAAACAATTTCTAATTGTGAGGCATGACTATGGTAAATATCGCGTTTTTTTACGAGACGATTAGCGAATATAATTCATACTTGCTTTACGTCATAGTCGATGTTATTTGGTGTATTTGGTATATGGTCATGTTATATAATAATGATTAGCGTCATGTTTATAGATTAACAAACTGGGTTTGGCAACCGACGTTCCCGGTGATCCATTGCGATTCATTCTCATCAACAAAGATTCAGCACAACAACATTCGAACGAATCGTTTCAACAGTTTGTCGTCCAAGTTGGCGATGACACCGAAAAGCAACAGTGGACCAATGCTATTGGAGCGCTGTTGGAAACTCAAATGGATTTTCTTCGAGGTACGGAGAAAAATAGTTCTTGTTGCTGAGTGTTTCGACAAGGTTTACGAAGCTTTTTCGTTTAGCTATCGTTGACGAAATACCTGAATTTTCGCCCCATGGCACATTGTTTTACTTCCCCAACCAAGACCTTGCCCTCCGGTTAACGCAAAAATTAACAGTATTTTAGTATAAATTCCGGTGGAAATTCTGTTAAGCTACTTAAAACCTGTTTTAGGTTCTTTTGAACCTAAAACGAGACGTCTTTGTAACGCTCGATTATCTAGTGGCTTGTCTTATCGCTATAGTGGTGAGTTCTGAGTGTTGAAAGTTGAAGAGATATTACCATTTGCGTGTATTTTCGGTCACATGGGTCCATTGGAAAACCCTTTTGACCCAACCATGCAGAAAAACTATGGGAATAGCAGCGCAGTATATGCAGCTTAATAGAGGGCGAATTATTGCTTTACAGAATGATACCAAAGCGACCTATATAGTTTATTATTTTCTATTATTACTATATAAATCGAGCGGTTGAAAAGATATTACCGTTTTCGTGTATTTTGTGTCTCGTGGGTCCATTTTATATTTCCTTTTGAACTAAATCTCCTGTATTATAAGAGAGCCGCTTTGCAAGGACCTACATGCTATTTTAAAGAGACTTACTGTCTCTACAAACTGAGCCCAATATAATTCTGATACTTGCACCGCTTGTTTAGCTACACTAAGCAACGTGACTGTTTTGGCCCTTTCGGACCAGACCCGAACCTCTTTAGCCAATTTTTAGGGTGAATATGTTGGAATCGAGCTTCGCGCTTAACCGAAGGGCACAAATAGTCGTTTCGAGCTTTCAAATGAACTATCGCCCCAGTCAATCCGCCCAACCGCAGTCGAGTTATGCGTATCACCCCAAAAACCCAGAAACGGACACCATCGAAATTTACTGCTCTGGTCAGTGAAAATTCTTCGCTTTACTTGTTTTACTCACTGACTCAGAATGCACCTATTTTAGTGTTTTTCTTTAAAAACGCTGGATTTTGAATTTAAAAGCCCCTGATTGATCCGGGGTTGACCTCAGTTTCATGCTCCCAGGTAAATCGGCACAGCTGATTTCGAACAAGTGGGTCATCGCCCATAGCGAAATTTTCAGCTAATGCAGGATCCAATTATAATGCATCGTTATTAATTCACTAGAAAGTGAGCTTCATGAAGTCGGTCATGTTATGACTGCGATGGACCTTTCGACTTTCGGAAAATGTTTGTATCAGTGTATCTCTACAAACTCGGACCCATACCCCTGACTGGACCCTCATATTTTTAGAATTTTTAATCACTTTGAGCAGACAAATATCTGAACTTGTCTCCAGAAAATGAACACTGAAAGTTGTTTAGTGTTCGCTAAGTTTTCCTTACTTCGGTAAAATTTCGCTCAAATTTTGTCATTTGTGCCAATTTTTACTAATTTTGGCAAATTTTTCAAAACGTTATAGGTGGGGGAGCTTCACATACTTTGGGGGGACGTCACATCAAAAAATGTTGCATGCGCCCCTTATATATTTTTTGGGGTCCTTCACACCCCAAGAGCCGGCCCTGTTTATCTTTAATAAGCGTCCGTAAAAAAGTGCATAATAAAATCCAAAACGGACATGATCTTAACCCCTGACAAATTCGAATGACGAAAGTACTTTTGGACTGACAACATCACTTTAGCCTTCCTCTGTATCGTATCCCCGATATACATTTATGTTTATTATTTTTAGCGCTGCAGAATCCATTATCGTACCGAAAGGAACAGGAAGCAAAAAGGTTAGTGATAGTCTTTTAGTGACATTTTTCATATCAAACCATCTCGTGTTTCCTTGGCTCAGACTACGGAGCCTAGTGGCAGATGTATCTATGTACGCTAAGGAGGCCATATCCAGTAGGCCTAACTAAGAATTGAAACAGCCCTGACATGATTTGTCGCAAACCAAATTTCAAGTCGATTGCGGCTTAGAGGATGTGCCTTTGCATCGCAATCGAAAGTTTGCCAACGGAATCGAAGAAACACTCCAGGCCTACTGTAGTTTTCGCATTTGGCAAGACACAATTCGTCTATCTTTTTTTACAGCATTTTGTCCTTTTCGTAAAATCGTAATCGGCGAGATAACAGTAATTTTGCGAAATGTGAACCTGGGTGAAAGGCTGTCCAACAAAACACTTTGCCTTTTGGATATGCAATAATTGCACAAAATATGTTAAACTGAAGTCCAATTAGCTGAATCGTTCGGGGTTGTATATCTGAATGAATACAGTGGGTCAAATTATATTCACCACTTAAATTATTATGAATATAATTATTAATATAATCATATATTAATTATTATGATATATAAATATATTAATTATGATTATAATACTGAATATTATGCCTGCCAAGAAAAATGGTTCTAATAACCTGAGGCACGCCTAAATGCTATCCAGAAAGTCTTGGCTGTTCTAGTAAATATCGTATTGGAAGAATTGCTTCTCTGGGAGGTCTCACCGAAAAAACGTTCGATCGGTATTATAACCCTCTAGTCGTGCACATTCACATGGTATTTCTTGGAATTTTTGTCACACCGCGATTGCAATTCAAATTTTGTCAATTTTATGGTCATAAATTCAGCCAGTTTTGATGTCTTATACTGTAGCTGTAGCGGTTTGTTTTTGATGTAGATTGAAGTACTGGTAAACATTTAAAACGATGGTACATTCATTCGTGTTTATTCTGAACTAATATTACAATAACACAGATCTATGGTTTTCAGTCGTACTCTGGATGACAGCATGAAAAGGCAATGCAGCGCCAACGACTCCCCGACTTCACTAGTGAGGACATCGTCGTCGTCAGTTGCAGACCGAAAATTTTGTCAAAAGCCTCCGGCAATTGCCTTAGACCGAGTCGCGGGTCGCTCACCGAGCAGCGGACAACACACCAGTTTAGGATCTAGTTTTAGACGAGCCCGAAGCAGTGCCCGTGCTCGCGTACCGTCACCACTGGCTGTTTTCGCTGTATCGCCGAGCCGAAGCAGTGCCACAGAAACAACTAACGAAAGTGCCAGCAATTCCAAGCACTCACAGGTGCTTCTTGGTGTTGATGTACCGAGCAACAAAGATCATTTGCTGCCGCTTGTTGGTGCGCCTCTGTCGCGCTCGGCATCTGGACGCATGCCGAAAACTAATCCTGCTACGGGCGAACGTCGACGAAGGTCGTCTGTGTTTGCGTTGAAGAAAAGTGACTCGGAAAACTCTGGTGACGCCCGAAAGTCGTTATTTCGACGTGACAAGGGTGATGACACATCGACATGTGGTGGTGGCACCGCCGATGATGAATCATCGACCAGCGGCAGCCGATCGCGGTTACTTGACGGATTACGATCACTGAAGGTGAGTGTTCGACATAGCCACTGTCGAACAAGGCAGCTGTTGGCGGGGGTCCCCATGGTTGATATCATCATCACGTAATAATTATTTTGGAAAAACCTCGACGAAGTGTAATATTGCTGCTACTTGAATATCAGACTTGTCACTTGTTGCAGCTTATTTTTCGTAAATTTTTAATGGCGCCCAGAGCAGGGTAATATCTCGAAAGGCGGTAAGTAAAAATATACTACAATTTTGAGGTATATAAATTTTATGAAATTGTACAGCAAAACGAACTTGTAAGGGCAAAAAATTTTACTAAAATGTTCGCAAAAAGCTAAGAAAATTGTTATATTAAGACAAAATTTTATAGGCTGTAGGTCCCCTATAACTTGTTGGACTGGCTGGTTTCCGTCTATTTGGAATATCAATATTTATTCGAGTTACCCCGAAACTATACGAGCAATCTAGCCTTCAACGTGCAAGTTAAATGAAAATAGTGTTAAACTTTCACAATTTTGATGCCGAAACTTAGTATTAATAGCTCACCATGCAGTACGACTTGAAGGTAGTGACGTACCCGATGCGTTTTTAAAATAAATCAAATGTGTTTGATCGGTTATATAGCCCTATATGCCCATCTTTTACCCCGAATGCTCATTAATACTTCATTTTATTTTACCTTATAATTGGTAAGACCACGTTGCGGCTAAAATTTTAGTTCCGGTTATTTTCGAATCCGGTCTCTCACTGTTTATTGCATAAATCTATACCTTATAAAAATTTGAGGCAGGCATTTTAAATGAAATCCAAACCGAGAAAAACGTCGGAACGCAAATGAGAATTCAGTTTCTCAATTTGTTCGACTTAGAGTGTTCAAATTTATAATCTTGTTTGGGGGGGAGGGGGCGCTGGCCTGTGGCCAGACATGCTAAATTACATATTGTTGAAAAAATTCCAAGGGGCCGCTCCTCAAATTTAAATACATAATATGTATATGAGTACGTATGTAACAGCTCTGCTTTATGGCGGGAAGGGGTTGTTGAACCTTTGCCCGTAGTTACGGGGTTAGGGAGAGTCGGTAGTGTATTTTGTAGTTATTGATTTGAATCTGCGATTTATTTCAGTAATCTTATTCAATATTAATAATTTTCACTAACAATAAAATTTCAGTTTTGGCGAAACAGTGATTAATACCGGCGGCGACGAACAAGAAAACACAGTCATGTGCACGAAATTGGAATAACAGGTTTAAAAACGGTTGATTTTATGGAAATTCCATAGCTAGTCGATGTCGCTACGAGCTTGCTTTGATGACAACGCGTTGTGAAAGCCAGTTGTGCTGATCTGAAGAAAAAATTTTTCACTTTCGAACACGAAATAATGTTACAAAATATCTCGTTTTGTATCAGTATCAGTTGCTATGATTGAATCAAGTCCGTATAGTGTCCCGTCTCCCAGGAAATCTCATTGCTCGAAAGACTTTTTGTTTTAAGCGTATAACGCCTTGTTATGGTTATATGTTGCAAATAACTCTAACTCTTTAAAGGGTACATCTTCAGGGTCATAATGGTTCAAAACATGGCTTCTAAAGGTTCCTTCGTCAAATCTAGCCATACGGTTACCAGTATTTCAACCCCTATCTCGCGATACAGGCTTTCTATCCGACGCCACCATGCAGAATCAGCGTATCGAGATTTACCACTTTGCTGACCACCAGTTTTTTGGTGGGACCAATCCCTGTGCCGCTATGGGTTCGAATATTGTTCGTTAACCCGCTGCTAGAAATGTCGATTTTTCAAATTTCAGCGCCTTATTGCATCAGGGTCTCTGCGCGGTATGGAAAACCTGGAATTTGGGTCGTTATGGTATGGAAAGCATAGAAAACATGAAAAAAATGTGGTGGAAATTTCAAAAATACTTGTTGAAACATTGCGTGTTATTCGCAACTAATCGCATTTTTTGTCCTATTCATGCTTATCCACGGCAAAGCTGAATTTTCGAGTTATTAGCTTACAAAATTTAAATTTGTTGCAACATTGAACCTCTTGTATTCATACAAAATTCATGCAATTGTTTTTTTTACAAAATTTATCTTTGGTATTGTATTATTATTGGCTATGATTGGTATGGAACTTTTTTGGTCGACTGGGAAAATTTTAACAACAAATTTCCGCTGGAACCCTGTTGCATGTTTTTACCTTACAACGACCGTCTGTTGGATTATCAAGCACGCTGGATACGACGACTTTGCTATCTAGAGTCCAACTTGACTACATTATACTTTCTCATGGGGTTTTACGGTCGACGAACACAATTTCTAAAGCGTGTTTTCATTTGTTTGTTTATGTGTTGCATGAATGGTCTATAATAATTGTATAGTGTATTGTGTGAACATTTGTGCCTTATTACGTTTGCTCCCAATAGCGTTGTGCTTATATGTACATTGTTGCCTTACAGCTTATTTCGTTAACATCTATGCAAAATATTGACTGTTCGCTAAATGCTGGATTTGCGATTTCCAAATTTTTTACGGACAGGATTTTTTTGTATCCGTTGCTTCGACTTTTCGCGTAAAGCCTTTGAAGGCCTCAAAATTTCTGCATTTTACTTGTTTAAGTCTATGATACAAAACTGATCGAACTGATTTTCAGCTTTTAATAAACGATTTTGTGTTCTCTCAGTACTCACCGGACAATCAATAGCTGGTAGCGTTATTGTTTAAATGTATTTGTGATCTTGTGATTTTATTGGCGAGGACATATTTCTGCATCTGTCGCCTGTCCAACGCGCGATCGACTGTGATTTCTGGCGGATATATTACAGATTTTCAATTAATATAGCAAAAATTACGAGCAAAAAAATTATGGTGAGGAAGTGTTTTTAAATTAGGAACATTCTTAACAATCCAAATTTAGATGGCTAGCCGATTCCGCAGCATTCCAAGAGTGACTGGCCGGAAACTGGATTATTTTCTGGGCCAAATTTTTAAGTATGAGGTACAGAAATTTTGTTCAATCTACAACAACTATATTTTAAGATGCTTTTAACCGGTGTACAGTTATAAACCAGTTTTTTGTTAGAAATAGTAGTGATCAGTTTCTCAAACATTAAGATTCACAAAATATAAATTCAGGGACATTAATAAATCATGATTTTATTTGAACTTGTAAATCACTTTAAACAATCCCCAACTACCTGTTATAAGCATCATCGAAAACAAAGCCATTTTTACATCAAATATTATTGCTTTATAGCAAAAATGCGGTACTTTCGAAGGTTTTTTTCCTTTTACTACTCTGGGGTAAGTCCATGCTACGAATGATACTCCGCGAGGATTCCGAACTATCCGGAGCTTCAGCCCGAACCCACCGCTGTAACCTGCTCTTTTTCTAATGATATAACGTATTGCCTCTCAGGCTTATCTGGGTTTTATTTTCTATGAAACTGATCAATGCGAAAATTCAATTCAGCAAAACGTTAGGGTTCGTGATCTCTTAGTCAGCTTTTGTTTTGTCTTGTTTTTTTCAAATACATTTATTAAAGTCCTGTGGGATTTCGTCTACCGATGAGCCTCCGTATAATTATTTTATCGTTGTACTATTTTGTCACTGCGTATGTTTTCTGTATTTGTACAAGAATAGAAATGTGTGTGCCAAATTGTTATATGAGATAATATTATGCTCTTACAAGCCAAAGTGAACGATCATTGTATTTATTTTTATTAAATTGAAGTGTTATTGTGGAGAGAGCTGATTTTATATGACATCAAGTCTAGCAGTTTGGTTTGGTTTCAAAGGCGTCGCTGTAAGCGTGAATCAAACGAATAACAGTAGCACAGAAATGTAGCATTTTATCATATGAATGTAACGATGTGTCAAGGTGGAGTTATGCTCGACGGCCAAATACAACTGTTCCATGGCTGGGGTACGTCAGCTGTTCCAGGCCGGCATGGGAGATAACGTCGGTTGATGTAATCACACCGAAAGGGTAACGCGCTACTGTAAGCGTCTCACTGCCTAGCTTTGGTGTATATTTGATCGGAACATTGGTAGTAGTGAAAGCTGGAAAGCCAAGTTCCAATATCGGCTAGTGCAATCTTAAATTTTGTCTCTTGGTCCTGATGTCATGCTCTTTATTGACTTTTTGAGGAAACTTGGAATCTGGAAATTAAATCTCAAAATAATATAAGTAACCACTCTTTAGTATATATTTGGCCGTAAAGCTTTGCAGGAGGTCATGCGTTTTACCCGAAACGATGCTCCCACAATTTTAATCGCGTAAGCGATACCATTGCACTGCCACATGCAAAAAAGTTTACGATGGAAATGTTTTGAAGATCGAGTATTTTACAAAGTGGAAATATTTTCAACAACCAGTCGCGACATAGCTGAGATTTGTGACTAAAAATTTTTCACCAATCCACCTAGGTTATCGCAAAACCACAGAATACCCATGGATGGTGCCGTCACCTAGCAAGAAGTTCTAAATTGTTCGATAACATGATAAAAACGATAGTGAAATTAGAATTCGAGCTTATAATTGTTATTATATCTTGATATCGATTGTACCAGTTTCGATGTGTTTGTACAATGATACATGCAAAGAGCATTTTAAACCCAAACTCGCTTTGTCCAACTGTGGACAAGATATAGTTGGTTGTACGATCAGTGCGGCGAGCCATACCGTGACAATTTTGTGTACATATAGACCAACATCTAACACCAGCACTGATGCGATATAATACGACATTTTTGTGAAGACTTCCGGGATGATTTGGTAGTTGCAACAAGTGAATATAAAATTCCGGAAATATACTGATCAGGGCCCAAGTAACCCTGAAGGGCGGAAATAAAATGCAGGCCTATATATATTAAGCCTT
The DNA here is from genome assembly GCA_030248225.1 of Trileptium ribeirensis. Classification (NCBI taxonomy): domain Eukaryota; kingdom Metazoa; phylum Nematoda; class Enoplea; order Enoplida; family Thoracostomopsidae; genus Trileptium; species Trileptium ribeirensis. The sequence continues at coordinate 28,485 of JASANE010008742.1, forward strand.
AGTCTTAGCCTAAGATTATCCTTATATGAGATATACACTAAGCCTATGTCGGGGGGCTAGTGCCCCCCGAACCCCCGCTCTAAGCAGTTCTTTTTTCTAACGTTATAACGTAGCCCCTCAGGGTTACTTGGGCCCTGATCAGCATCGTCTTGGTCCAAGTGGTGTGAAAATTTTATGAATATCATTCGATACTGCGATTTAACACAGCTTGTTCCGGATCCCCAGCCGAGGTCGGACGTGCGTGGTTTCACCTGATCAAGACTGCCATTTCAGACGCTTGTAATGCGTAAAAAGCGTTGGTACGGCGCAGACAAGCTCAGGTCGTTTTAGCGTATGTAATAAACGTCCCAGACATCCTGATGTTGACTGGAACAAAGCAAACGAACAGATATATTTCTTGTTAGTGTGGGAGATATGCTGAGCAACATCGTCCATAGGTATAATAATTGTGTTTCAAAACTTCACGCCTCGTAAAGTGATCTCGAACATACAGCAAAAGCCTATAAAGGCCAGATTTTAGAAGTTTCCTATTTTTAAAGACTCACCGTATGCATCTCTGCTCTCGTACGGGTCTTTCTTTGGGCTCGCTATGTTGAAGCTTGTCGGACAGTATCCTTAGCGCTGAAACATAGTGTATTTGAGCCGCGTTTAGCTGATAATGTAAAGCACGATTCGAAAAGCTTTTGGAGCTATGGTAACAGCAGACGTAAGTGTGTCAACGTATTATAAAATTAGTTGTTAGAACAGACGGCGTAGTAACTTGGACTGATTTAAAACCGGCGCATATTTGTTTAGTAAGTATTTTCGGAATATTTTGTAAACGTATTTACAGTTCCCGTTCCGGTACAGTCGTTATACTTCACTGAAGACAATATGACTAGCGATATTACACATTTGAATAAACATGCCTATCTTCGTTTTATGAAGGCCGTGCCGTTCTTGATTTACTTAGCTTAAGCTAAGGTCTTTATATGAGACATACATGTTTAGCCTAAGTCGGTGAGCTGCCTCCCCCGAAGCCCCCTCTAAGCTGTTCTTTTTTCAAACGTTATAACGTACCTGGGCCCTGGTTTTGATAAAATTTTTAGGTTCTTTGTTGTGTCATGTGTTCATTTGTTAGCAAAACGATTTGCGTTTGACGGACTATAATACGGAAAATATGAAAATCTAGAGTTTTATATTAACCAACTTTCTGGTTTTTACACACAAAAAATTGGGAAAAGTCGGTTGAAATTATTGAAATATTGGGAGGAACCATCAAAGGAGTTTTCTCAATTTGGTAAGGGCAGCAAATACCTATTTTATGTTTTTTTTGGTTTGTTGGAAACCACCAAATGTCCTTCCTAACCCTTTGATGCATGTCTGAATTTGTTTACCGTTGAAATATTTGACAAATTCACACCAGCGCCAGGAATCTGATCCGAGCTGTACGGGTGAAAGTTGCGCACACATAATCGCTGCGTTATGTAGGAGCCGTTGCTGGGTTCCTTAAGGAACCTCACAACTCGAGCGAGTAACAACGCTCGTACAAACGTGGGACAAAATTGCTATTGCAACACTTCGCAGTGTACGTTGGGTCTATTTGGATACAGGCTTAAAAGCTTAATTGACCAATTGACCGTTTTTCATAGTTTCCGTCCAGAAAAATTTTTTAAAAAGAAAATTTGATAAAACTAATAAAGTGTGTTTGTCACACTCTGACATTCCAACTATATAGATAAGTAGGCTGCACTTTTAGTAAAACGATGGGTGCCGGAACTGAAATAAACAGGAGTGGTTTCCTCTTTGTTGGTAGGGACAGTTATCCTACTAATTTGAATGGCGGGCTTTCTTAAAGAAATACAACGGGCAAAATTAACATTTCACTGCCGTAAAATAACAATAACCATCTCCGTTTTAAGGACAATTTTGGAATAACAGAGCTGCGATGTCAGAAAACAAATATGATAAAGTATAAATTTGCAGAATTTGCGCCTTCAAAATTAGCAGCACGGTTAACGAAGAAG
>JASANE010008744.1:0-29046 GCA_030248225.1 Trileptium ribeirensis
CCGCCGTATATGTTATAACGATTTCAATGTTTTGGGAATAGTGGCGAATGTGGTATCAGTGTGTGCATTTAAATATAGCTTTATTTGTAGCCGTTGTGTAGACCTGTTTGGTTTATTTGGCTAAGGATATTAGCGCCTCGAATTTTAAAATTTTAATTTTTAAGACACAAAGACTGGAGGGGGTCTAACTTCGGATATAAAAGGAGACTGCCCAATTCCCCGATTGGGACCAGTCGAGCTTTTAGGTTTTTGTTTTGGCTGTTGTCGCCATTTAAAATTTCATTCTCGCTAGACTTTGTTTTTCTTTTCTGTCTTCTTTTGGATATACCAGGGGTAATTTCTGTCCGTGCCCCCACGGTGCCTCCCCTGGCTTTAGCTTCCTTTCGATCACGCAGAGGGCCGCCCTATGCGGACGTTGGAGCGTCGGAGGGATGCTCCGCGCGCACGTAAAGGCCGGGCCCCGCCAAAATTCGGAAAATTATATCAAATTATTCAAAATTTAAGTCCGCGCGCATCTAGACTGGTTCTCCGCTCCTCGGACGCTTTTCTCTGTTCACAGGTCCGATGAGTGATCAAAATTTCTATTCTAAGGCAAACGATAATGATCAAAATTTCTATTGTAAGGCAAACTATACTGGTTAAAATTTCTATTGTAAGGCAAACGATACTGATTAAAATTTCTACTCTAAGGCAAATGATAGGGAGAAAAAATTCTATTCTACGGCCAACGATAGTGATTTAAATTTCTGCTCTAAGGCAAAAGATTCGGTTTTAAGATACCCCTTGGGAAGCTGAGGTAGTAAGCTGGTGTCTTTTGAATTTTTAGGAGTGTCGAGACAGTCGCGACCATCGTCGCGGGTTTTTTTAGCATTTCCCGAGCGATACCCCGCGGTGTTTCTGCAAATTTTGGGGTTGCGTATTTTCACAATAAGGGGAAAGAACCCAGGCACCCGAAGTCGTACTGCTACGGTAACCCTGGGCCGTAGGAGCTTTGGCCCTGGATCGAAAGCCTCTGCTGTCCCTGGCGTGTCGTCTCGGCAGGTCAAGGGGTCCAGACTGCTTTTTACCCCTCCCTTATAAGAATATTGTAGTTCATCTCTCAACGGATGACGAACCGTGACTGTCTCGACTAATATGCGATTCTTTGCATAGGGTTAGGCGAAAAAGTTTTATAGTACGAAGGGACGTAGCTAAGGGCTACATCTAAATAAGCTTCGGTCAAAATTTATGGGTGGTGATATGAGTAATTCCGGAGACGTAGTCGTTTGCATACTCAAGTGACACTAGCTGCCTCGGATCAAATTTTAGAACTAAGCTCGCAGCGCTAAATTTTCATCCGTATGTCGAGTTCCCCGCTTTTACGAGCAGTACCCGATGCAAACGACTGCAGAACAAAACTCGATTAAAATTAAGAGGCTCACTAGTTGAGCGTAGAACGAAATAGAGACTGGAGCTGTCGGTGAGCAAACAGTATTAGACTTTGGTGGGACGTGGGTTTTCTAACCATGCACCTACGGGGAGAGTCCACGTCGGCACCCTCTCCCGGAATGTCTGGGAGAGAGTTTCAAATTGTACCGAGGCAAATCGTTCGCGGACCGCTCCAGTCGCAGTCGAACTTGCACGAAAATTTTGGACCTTCGGTCCCGTTTTTCGCTCGTAGTTCAAATTACGCAAGGGACAAATCATCATAGTTTAATAGGTAGCCAGCTGCTTGATTGACAGAAGAGCGCAACTGGGGAGTTCCCAGGAGAACCAGCATTTTCCCATCACAAATTTGTCGGGCTCAGTTCGATCAAATATTCTGAGGGTAGCCTACTTAAAGGGATGTAGTATGTGCCTCAGGGTATCTTGCGGGGTACCCGGCCTTAATCTTGCCGCACTGTAAGTGTTGTAAATAGTTTACTGTACACCCCGATTGGGTGGTGTTTATGGAGTGTGCAAAATACAAAAAAATTGGATTCGATAGTAAATCAGTTGAACCGTGTGTAACTTTCTGCAGCAGTTCGGAGTTTTAATTTTCTGATTTTAGAAATCAGTTTCAACAGGAACCTAACGATTTTTGAACCTAAGTCAACTATGCGCCATAGCGAGCAAGTCATCCACCACCCCACGCCCTGTCGATCTAATCCGCTGATGCAAGGTCTCCCGCATGCCCCTGTTTCAAGGCCCAGCCGACAACCCACTCTGCACCCCGCACTATATCCGTGTTGAACTATCAGAAACGCCCCTGCCGCGAACCTCTCGCAGTTAATTACCGCTTTGGATAGCTCGCCGACCTGCATATAACACTAGTAGTTCGAGTCTAGACACTCAAGAGACTGGGGCCTCCGCCTCAGTGCCCCAACATTATTATAAGTAGTCAAATTCCGGGGACATACCCCGACGAGGCCACCATTAGGATCGACACGTGGTCAAGTCTAGGTTTCAGGGCCAGTCATGCATTACTCTAGGATTAGAACGGGAGAATAGCGTAAGGAGACACACCGACGAGGAGCCTTGCCTAGGTTACACTAGGACCAGAGAACTCCGCTTAGGGGATTAGTTGGATTATGAGGGAAAGGCGAGTCCGTCTTATTACCTGTGAGCAGGTTTAAGGGTTGACTCTCCCTCAGGGGGACCTTTATTGGGCCAATATAGGGGCCAGGCCGAACACCCTGGTAAACCCGCCTGCTAAGCTAAGCGGTTCCTTAGGTCATCCAGCGGATCACCGGGGAGTCGTGGAAGTCGGCATTGTCCGGGCACCACAGCGCTAAGAGGGCGGAGCAGCTGGGATCCCTTAGGGCCAGAACTGGTCCTAGTACACTGCACATTTATCTCGAAAAATATTGGGTGCCATGGGAGACCACTGAGAACCCAAAAAAAATTGTCACAGAGTCCGACGAATTGAATATTTAGCACACCGCCTCGTCGAGCTAATGTCACGCCCTATAGTATGTTACGGTATTAAAAACTTAAAAAAGGAATACAATCGTTAAAAACAAGTTTTTAATGATGTAAAGCGGTAGCTGTGAGTGTAATTAAACGATACAAGATTTACTACTACGGTAGTTTGGAACATGAAGCCAAGAAAGCTCAGCGGACATCCTTAATAAAAACAATTTCTGTTCCCGGCATTTCAACTACCGAAATTTTTCAAACTTTATGCACGTATATAACACTGATTTATAATTCTATCGTCCTATTAAAATAGTAAACCGAGAAATTACACAAATTAAATTTTTAATGTTTGAAATTGAAATATAGGAACATAAACGTCCACCACCCAAATGAATTAACAATCCACAATTTATTGAAAAAATATGTACAAGTTACAAAATAACATGTCTCACTTCGGTGCACTATAATGGCGTCATATACTCTAAATCACTATTATCTTCACACCACATGGTTTCTTAGAAACCGAGCTTAAACTTTTATGCTACCGAATAATAAAGTCGCACAAGCATTTATCAAACTTTGTAGTGACCATCAAACCTCACTGACTGAAATACCGGCACTTATATACAACTAAATTAGTAAGAGACAAGATATTAAAGCGACTGTTCATCTTCTGACTTGACAAATATACGTCTCAGTAATATTAAAAAACGAATTTACCTAATAAAAATGTAATATTATACATAGGTATACAGGAGCATTACAAATTAAAATGAATTTACAATACAAAATTGGAGCTTGACTGTATAATATGGGTATATATAAGCAAGCAAGCGACGATAACGATATATTATGAATTTTAGTATATTATTAGCCACAACCCAATCCTGGACTTCAAGTGTATCCAAATATCATTCACCTTTCGGATCCATACCTACACTATTCCAAACTACCGACATCCACGGACCGTTCCAGACATTGAAATAGTCCTGACCAGAACTGTAAATTTACAAGAAATTTTTCCCAAATGAAGTGTGCACTCAAAGCTAATGCGTAATGCCTTAACATATGTTACGAGTCTAAACATGATGTATCTGGGTCATTTCATGAAACCATGTAATTTTAAACACCACTTTTTGAAGCCAAAATGAAACGTTTTCGAATGTACAGTGTTTAGACCCCTTCCGACGTAAAAAACCTTGAATTTTTCGAATATCGACGGCTCTATGCAAAACGTACTTCCTGAAACCTATTACAGGAGTCGCAAAGAGCCCCCTGGGGTTTAAATTTTAATCCGAAATAAGTTTATTCTATAGGTTGACGCAGTGACACATGAACTATGGTCTGTTTGTATGCAAGTCGGACAAAAAGTTTCGCGGTCAAGCCATTTAGAGGACATGTGGCCTATAATTGGTGCCGCTAGAGATTTTTTGATGTTAAAAATGATCAATTTAGGACAAGCGTGTCGCAGAAGTTTTTCTAGCGCAACGGATACAGCACATACAGATACGATTTTATGCTCACAAACCATGAGTGGGAGATGTCCGACAGAATATTTCAGGCAGATCCATAAGTCTTGTAAAAATTGACACCCCGATATGTGAAAGTCGGGGGGGGGGGCTACACCTGAAGTCGAGAGGCTACACCTTAAGTCGGGTGGGGACCTACACCTTTCTACAACATATAACGCATAAAATCTTAACTACTTCTACAGGTTCTGGATTGGGTGGGAGGGGGCTACACATAAGGTCAGGGGGCTACATTTTCATTAAAAATTTTTAATACATGGCCCGATTCTAGTGGGGAGTTACTATATTTCTATCCGGCCTATTGTAAGACTGTATGCTAAATTTGGTTTTTCTGAACTGAATTTTCGTAAGGTCGGGGGGGGCGGCACTACATTTTGCATACCTCATTTTTGGCACTTTGTGACCTTCGGCCTCATAACTAAGCAACACATAGACATACGCTCACATTCTGTTTTTCACTGACACCTGTACCGATTACGATTATCGTTATATAGGATTATTGGCGCGACTGCACGTTGACATTATTTACCAGCATATGCGAGTTATCAGATTTGACCTAGGTCGGGGGGGGCTACATGTCACGAAAAAAATTTCTGAAGCTTGGCGTCAGCTTCAGTGTCTATGTTTACCCCCAAGTTTTTCCGGAAAAATTAGCAAATATCAAACGATCACAGTGAAATGAAAAACACACATATGTATCATGTGCTGGCGATACCGCGAACGTTTACAATGGGACATGTGTTTTTGGCTTCATTTGGCCAATCCGATTTGTGGACCCCTAGCTCCTGCTATGTTAGGGGCACAGAAGTCCACTATACCTTATAATAACCGTCATACAGCATACTACACCACACAGCGCCATTAAATTTCCTTCCAAAAGACTGGTGGTAATAAATTACATGGTTTCGTGAAATGCCCCATATATAAGTCAAACCAGCGTCTAAATATAAACAACACTGAATTTCGGTACTGTTGGAAAAAATTTATATATTTATTAGAAAAAAAAGAAATTCAATTTAATGAATCCGGAGCGCAGGACATGAGCCGTTCCGACCGCAGTTGCTTGACTATCTGTTGCATATTATCCGGACATAACCATACAAACTCAAACACTTTAGTAAACATCAATAACAAACAGTAACAAGGATACAATTTCCATCATATATATTAGTGGCCTTTTTACTGTTTTACTGCGCCTCTCGTTAGCCTGTCCAATATTAAGAGGGACTTCTTATCAATATGGGTTCGAAGCTCCTATCGCTGAGATCCTTGGTACGTCCATGATTGACAAGGCATGTCATATATATATAAAATTGTTAACACAAATTTTGAATATCAACAACTTAATTAATGTCTTCGCTACGCGATCGGATCCAGAGGTCGATTGAAGCCGCCGCGACGATTCATATATTGCCTGAAATAGATAATCAAAATATACGTTGTACCGAAATTATATATAAAAGATAAACAATAATTTTCTTGACATACCATTTACCAAAAAATAAAATATCAAGAGTTGCCTGTACAGATGTCTCAACTGCCTTACGGCGACAGCTATGCACAGCCGCACGGTGGAAACTACCAGAACGGCGTAGTTCAAAGCCAACACTATTTACTACTAATAAATCTCATTCATTTCGACGAATTAGGATTCCAGATTTATTTTTGAGCAATATATATTGATATAAAAATGAAAGATACTAATATTCTTGGCTGTGTTAAGCTTCTAAACAAAAATACATAATTTCTCGGTCGAACCACATTTTAGATAGTGCTGTTCCACAGTTCGACCCAAATTATCCCATCCGGATCTGGAGTGTACTCATTGTAATCCAAGTGAAGCAAACTCATGACAATCATCAGTTAAGAAAATCTAAAATTCTATATCGTTTTAGATTTAACTGATTCTGTCATATTTTAGCACAAAAGGCCGACTAGCAACTAGAAATTTTCGGTCTCAACATTGATCACACTTTCATTTTTCCACTGCCCTTTCGACATTATTACGACCATCCAACCCATGCGAACAAAGGGACGCCGTAGAAATATTTACAGTAATCAAAGGGAAACCGACTATTACTACAATTAACAAAATACTATTAGCCGAAAACAAAAAAAAACAAAGAAATACAACGTATAACAACGACACAAAATGTCTAATATGCTTATATACAATTCTAGCCAATCACTATAAGGTGAACACGATAATAAAGATGCACGCGTAAATGTAAAAAAATTAGCATGACCAAACTTACAACATACGTAATTAATACCATGAGTGCATTAGGGATGCAATGTTCAAATGCTGACTGACTATTATATCAACTCTGTATCAACCGACACCCATCATATCGGTATCCGTCTATTTTTAAACATCAAAATAATGGAAATAGCGAAAAAAATTAGAACCTAACGGACTAGAAAAAGCCGCGAGCTATTTTTTGTTCGTTTCTGCCTAAAACCAGAGTAACATATTTCATGTCTAAAAACAGGCGATTGTTGTTGGTTGGTGATGGGAAAAACTTTAAAGCTGCTATTCCAAGCACAACTGTGGACTATATTGGATTTCTATAAAGCAGGTTTTATTCATCTATTTATGTATGCGCGTGCAGTGATATAACTGCTTCGCTGAAATATCGGTATTTTATAGCAGCATTCTAAAACATGGCTATTTGTCATCGCTATTTCTGCGTTGTTCGATATCGGCCAAGGACGATATATATAATAATTATATATTACAATTACAATATATATTACATTGCAACAGGTATTATATATATATATATAATAGCACAATTATCTAAAAAACATGTAGTGATGAAATCACAAGGATATAAACTGCAATATATTGATGAAGCATTGGAATAGCTTAAAAGTAAATTTAGCCAATATCGTACAAGACCCAATGTCATGCGATTCTTATACCGAAAAACTAACAGCTTTAAGTATTCCAAACAAATTAATCCTACCAAAATGATCAAGTAGTAAATCAAAATACCAAGAGCAGCATATGATCAAGTGGCTGGAGATAATAAAAATGTACAACATGACTATATATATTATACCTTTTCTTGGTGTTTCAATTGGTTGTATTTTGGACGAACTCAACTTCCAATATGTAGTGCGTCTTCACTTGTCTGATTATATATTGCGTGCAGCGCTTAACAGGCTTTTATATATGACTATTAACTAAGGCTCAATACAATGATTTGGTTATCTAGTGTGTAGTGTCCACAGTGCATATTTTACAGGGATGTCATGGAAATGGAATTTGGCTTTCCATTTCCACGATAATATCATGGAAATTTCCACGACATCAGATTCTACATTTCAGTTATGAAATAAGTTGAAAAGAATTGACGATGTATGGAGCACGAAGATGATGTACATAAAAGTAGCACAATTTGTCACTGTGGTCCACGCTGAGTCTCTGCCCACTACCCGAACGTATTCTGGGTATCCCATCGCCGTAGGGGCCGATAGCCGATAACAAGCAGCCACAGGCTCCGAGATCTGCTGCTAGATGTAAACTTGTCTCTAGTTTCCAGCAAGAAATCGAAGTTTCAGATATAAACAGGATCTCTGATTTCCAGTCTCGAAGATATCCGCCCGTCTCTTCGGATGCTAGGTACAAACCGTTCCCTAGATTTAAACAATCTCTGCTGCCATGATACTAACCGGTCTCATGGCGGCATTTGTTAGTTAACTATTCCGTCCTCATTTGCAGAGTAATTTTCCGAGTCAATGGAGTTCAGATAAGCATCAATTTCATCCGAAGTAACCTCGATATTGTTTGAAAAAGAGTTTAGTTTCTGGCAATATTTTAAGTAAATTATAGCTTGTAGAACACAGGGCCGTGTTCTTTTACGAAGCTTTGATTCATTCTTACTTCGCTGAAAATACGTTCAATCGTAGCTGAAGAAATAGGTACAGAGAGAAGTATTCTGGCACACAGCTGAAGATTTGGTATATGCGACGCATTACTCCAAAATTGTAGCGGATAGTTAAAGGGATGCCTCGAACGCTCAAACACCACTTTTTCGTCGAATAATTGCATATCAATGCCAATCCTCGCTTTCTTTGTACGCGTAGGAGCAAAAATCTCGTCAAAAGCATCACTATGGGATGTGGAAGGCTCGTTTGTCAGAACCTCGTCACTACGCTCCTGTATACCAGAGGTCTCGGCCATCCTGAGCAATTGTAAGAGATAATAATGTACGTTTTGGACAAAGCTGTCTAGGGTATCATTCCATGACATGTAGAAATTGCGTTCAGCAGCATTTTTGCTGCTTGAAAACCGCTACATTAACTATCTACTTTGTAGGAACGTCTACGCCGGAGAAATAAGATGCTGCTTGCGCAAAGCTTGATCCGCAAAAAGGCCACAGTTTTTCAGCCATAGTTGCTCGTAGATTCGTGCAAACTTTTCGCACCAATACAGGCATGCCGGCAGAATCAGCTTCCATTTTGAACAGTTGAATATCTAGTGACAAATTGTTTAAAAATGACAGATGTGCCGTCGGGCCTTGAACTTCAGAGCGGTCAAAAAACGATTTACAATACTGAGTCACAGTTGCTAAAGACTTTAGAACAAACAATGGAATGTTGTTTGTAACAGTTTCATCCTCTTCTTTTTGAAATACGTTATAGTTTTCAAGAGCAGACTTTAAGCGAGCGTGATGAAAGCGCCACGGGCGAGTGGTACATTTTTCCGGAATAGCTTTTGACAACGTTTTAGCCTTATGGTCAAGACGATTATAGAGATTTTCGACTTTTGTCACTCTCCAGTAATTGAGCTAAATTAGCTTCTGGATCTTTTTCAAATACGTCCTTGATACAAATAGATAATGCATGTTCTATACATCCGATACGCCCACCAAAATTGAAACCGCTGCTGTACCGGCCATCAAATGCAGCACACATCTTATTTTAGTTATCCGAACAAACAAACAATGGATAACAAAAGCCTCCTTCGTGAGTATTGACTGTTGTACGAAACAGTTTGTTGGTAAACTCCGAGGTATGTGGTGTGTCTGGAAGGTTATGGAGATACAATGGAAACTGATACCACTCCCAATTGTCACTTAATCCGCACGCTACAATGCCTCCGTAGGAGCACCTATGTTCATGTTGACCGGAACAGAAATCAAGGATGCTAGACACACCCCAATTTTTGCTTGTGGCCGCTAGGGCAAACAACTTTCTTAATTTTAGATGTGATTCTGCACCCTGCCGCAAGAAGCAGTCAGTTACGTAATTTCTGCTAATAGAAAAGTTTCTTAAAGTTCTAGTTCTATGAGTGTACTGTGCTGCGTAGTTTGCACATGAAGTTGAAATTTCAGCGCAGGCCTTCACTGAAACTGTAGGGTGCTCTGACACCAACATGATTCCTCCAAGCGGTTTTTGCCTTCGGCAGAAGATGCTCGAAGTCGTCAATCTGCGCCGCCGACTCAAACACAGCCTTTATTGATGTCAACCCTTTACTTTTAGGACAACTCTTCTGGTGCACTTTGACTGAGGAAATAGCGCTTTGATTTACCCATTTGTCTTTTATAGGCTTGTACCAAACGGAACAATTACTGCAAAATTTACAGGCTAAAAACGGTGCGAGCTTCTCCTCCGGCATAAGTTTTATCGCTCTAATGCCCTCGTCATACTTATGATTCAAGTAAATCAATAAACTCTGCAGTCAAATATTTTATGCGCCTTTGAACAACTCCTTTCTCAACATCTATAAAATCCATTTCAAAAGCACACTGCTTTGAGATAGACACAACGCAAAGGTTTGCATGTAATTGAAAGCAGCCAACTGAACAAAAAATTATTGGACCAATTTATTCTTTTTCGTTTTTATACAAACACACTGCCAAAATATTCCAATAATACAAACAATATTTTTCTACTTTTTAACATTTTGTTTTTTGTTTCATTGTTTCTTTCATTGCCTGGTTTTAACAAAACATATATCAGTATGACCGCTGTTTTAATCGGAGATTCAAACTTAAAATTTATTCGTCCTCGCATACTTTTTCGTCTATAATCTTTTCCGGTAAAAGATTATTGCAAATTCGGGGAAACGTTGACTCTTTTCCGTATCACGTCGTCTTTATTTATGCGGGAGTCAATGATTTGGCTAATACACCGGCTGTCGTTAATCGTCGTACTAATAAATGTCGCCGTCAAAAAGTTCCCAGAAACTTGCCAACAACACTTAAACTTTTGCACCTCGCTATCGAGAATATATGCAACACTCATTCACGAACAATTTTTGTTCAAATTTCAACTCCGTTTCCTCCAAAGTTCATATTCCCTCGATGGAGAAAACGAAAAATACAGCCCAATGTCCCATTACTGTATCAACAGTTCAGACGCGAGGGTCAGGTGGCCTGCAAAATCAACAGTTTATTTGAACAACTCAATGACTGTATCGATAACTTTGTATTTCTTGATACCAAATGGCTGCACTTCAGTAAAGACGTTCCGGATAAGACTATATTTCGCAAAGATGGTTATCATATTTCCAAGAAAGAGGCGGGTTCCATCGCTAATATTATGAACGAATTTTCAGCTGAGATCGGTGGATTGCTCAAATTTTTAATGTAAGTATTTTTAACAAGTTTACCGTTTGTTATTAGGTAACTAACAAATACCGCCATGAGACCGGTTAGTATCATGGCAACATAGATAATTTAAATCTAGGGAACGGTTTGTACTTTTGTACCTAGCATCCGAAGAGGCGGACTGGTATCTTCGAGACTGGAAATCACAGATGCTGTTTATATCTGAAACTTCGATTTCTTGCTGGAAACTAGACAAGTTTGTATCTAGCAGCAGATCTCGGAGCCTATGGCTTCTTGTCAACGGCTATCGGGCGCGGCCCCTACGGCGATAGGGATACCCAGAATACGTTTGGGTAGTGATCAGAGACTCACCGTGGACCACAGTGACAATTTGTGCTACCCTTATTTACATCATCTTCGTGCTCCATACATCGTCAATTATTTTCAACTTATTTCAGCGGGTGTGGCCCCTAAGGCGATGGGGTTACCTAATATTTCTTTAGGTAGTGAGATCTGGCTCACCGCGGACCAAAGCATGCCAAGTTTTTAAGAATTAAGTAATGCCAGAAAATTTCCATATGGAAATGGAAATTTCCATCGTCCTGAAACAATTTCCATTCATTTCCATTTCCATGACATCCCTGATATTTTATGGGTTTTCAATGGCTTTAGGGTCACTGAACTCGATTTCCAGAATATGTTCAAACTGTGCCAACCAATCCCGTTATAAATAACAACTCTACCGACATTATTCGTTAAAAATATGTAATTTTGACAGAGTTATAGACTCGTGAAAGGCCTAATCGGATTATATTATTACTACAAGTATGTTGGTTTATGCCATGTACCAGGGAAAACTTTAGCGCCTTATGTTTGCCCCGTACTATGTTATAGATAACACCTTAATACGAGTGATTTTGGCTCGTAATAGTGGTTTGTTCAACCCCTGCTATCAAACTAAAAGAGGTACAGGCAAATAATTTTTCTATGTTTCATTCTATAATTGCATCGAATGGTAAAAATTAGGAAATTCCGTCCATCGGATTTCGAGTTATAGTTGTTGAAATAAACATCGCGTTTTAGTACTGTATATTACAGCTAGGCCACATGACTATCTTAGGATATTCAGTAACAAATGAAAAACTACATTTTGCTAAATTTCTGTTGTTTGGTACGTGCTATTTGCGAGTAATTTTCAAGAGTTACCCTGCTGTGCTATTATGCCTACGTTAACATTTGCCGTGGAGCTAAAAAAGATCATAGTTTTACTGCCGAATTAATTTCAGTATACTAGGGTAATTGAGCGGAGCGAGGTCGCCGAGCGAAGCGTTTCTATTTTCTGTCTGGGAGCAAAAAAGTCGATGTCCGTTCGTCTTTCATGGATCTCAAGAACCACTGAACCGATTTTAAAAAACTTTTTTTTGTTTGAAAGCCTATCATGCCAGAGTGTGCACCTGATATTTGGGATTAAAAAATTTTGAGTGGTTAATTAGTAATTAGCTAATTAGTTAAGCTTATGCAGCTAAAATAGAGAATTTCGCAATATTTATGTTATTTATTGAAATAGAATCGTTTCGATCAAACCATTATAGGGTTTTGGGTCGAAGAATTCAAATATAATATTTTACCAATGACAAAGCGCTATGCAATGTAGTTACAGGAACATAAAATTGAGTACATTCGTAATGCCACAGCCCAAGCTCCGCTCACAAATTTAGTTCCACTACCGACTAGTAATAAACTTATGAAATACTATATGTGGCATGGGGAAAATTTTAATAAACGCGGTAGTTTCTGCGTTTCATATTTCATAAAAACTGTCCGCCATAGTGCTTTTGTCCTGGGGATTAATTTTTTGAAGCCCCTCCCCAGAAACGCCGATCGCATTGACGGGTCAGATGTAAGATGACGAATTCATAAATCAACCATAATGACGACATCACATTGGGTCATTTACAAGACTGTGGCGCTCGCAAACCTATCTATATGAAACTTATTGACGCTGACTCAGCTCACCTTTCAGTCCCACGTTTATCGTTAAACATATAATGCAAAAGTGGCGTCACCCCAGCAACTATGCTTATCTTACGACCCGGTATCAAAATATCGTAATCGAAAAGAAATTTTATTCATTTGCTAGAACATACATCGGTAAAACAGAAAGACAAATTTAGAATTCTGACTTATTACACTTTTAGAAATAACTGTATATAATCCTCTAAGCCTAATCGAACATTATAACTAATATAACTCCGGCTAGGCCACAGCGTACTCAAAAATAGAATACGAAATTTAGTTAGTAAACAATTGTTTTATAAAGCTCTTCAAACAATCAAACAGTAATTATAAACTATACGTACAATAATGTTATCGATCGTAAGCAATACAAACAGCCAGCGCAAAAAATATATATAATTGCAATATGATGAATTAAGCCAGATAAAAGGCTACACTGACAAACACCGTAACACAGACCACGTGTGAAATCTATATCGCTAGCCTCAATCCTTCATTGCGGTTGTGATCATATGAAAAACACAACATACAACCCTGATATACCAGTCAGGCGCAGCTGACTGAATTAACGATGAAGCTGGAATGAATACCCTATTTGGAGGACCCCGGATGACAAAAAATAATAACTGTAATAGCAGCAGTAGTAGTGATATTTTTGATTCACATATTCAACCAAAAACGAAACTTAATCACCGACTGTTTCACACATCCATTTATCCAAATGAAATGCTGTTATTGTGATTATTGACTGTGTACAATCATCCAATGCGATTGTTATTTTATGAAAACAACAACCTATAACACTGAGATAGTAGATTAGCGCACTGTAATTGACGATAAAGCTGGAATGAATGACTAATTGGAGCCCGGGTGGCAAAATCGAATACCACGAATTATATACTAATCTTTTGGGTCCATATTTTTATTGAAAACGAAACTTAAACACCGACTGCTTCACTTATCCGCTTATCCAAATCAAAATTTGCTGTTGCTATTGTTGTTGACTGCGCAATATTATTGCCGTGTTCTTCAGTCGATCGTTATTGTACCGGACATGGTAAGCCAAGAGCTTTCGTAGACCAAACGCTGTTGGGGCTCCCATTCTCGATGTGTAATCAGCGGCAAAAAACTCGACTCCATTACAGCGGCTTGCTCTGACGCTGGCCTGGCCGCTTCTGATCCCTGAGGGCGCCTTGAAGCCCTGCGACGGCGCCGTTTTCGTTTCCTACAATCACCATCGGCCATTGACCCCTCAGTTACGCTATCGCTGCATATAATTTCTTCCTCAACGTCAGACTTATCAGAGTCGTCCAACGTAATAACAGCCTTCTTATCGGTGGCGTCAGTACCATCATCATCCGGATCGCTGTCAATGCAAATTACAGGCGACGGCTTAGCAACAAGATTGCGCCTGATAAATAAAACCGGCTGACAATTAGGCTCGCTTGTCTGCCTGCCCTGCTGATGAAGCGCGCTGCTATCATCCTGGCTGGCAGATGTACCATTTGTTCGTTGTTCGCAACTGTCCTGACTACCACCAACATGCGCCAAGCAATCGTAATACATTGTATGAAATATTGCTTCGACCGCTGCATGTTCCGCATGTGGATACCATTGTCGATTTTGTTCGTAAGCAATTTCGTTTTTTACCTGAGTTGGTAGCGTCCCGGTAATTTCTAGCAGCTCCGTAAGCGCTGCAAATGCATCTTCAAGCGAAACCGTCGAAATATAGGGTGTAACCGCGTGAACCATGCCGAGCGCTACGTCTAGCAACAGGGCGTCTGTTGTGATGTAGTCGAGCAGCTTTGATCGCGTCAGCGGAACGAGAACCAAACTGCGTGCCACGTTGTCGCGATGATTATAGAGACGACGATTTTTTTTGTCGTAATTGTCGACAAAATTGACCACGCTACCATGTGGTTTGGTGGCGGCAGCCGTCGTCGGCACAGCGATGCTGGTGGTATTAGGATTATCGGTCGCGCTGCAATAGCTGCTAGTACTCGGTAGCGATCCCATGCCTAAAATACCGCTCCCTCCGTTCCGAACAGTGCTTGTCGGCTCATCGTCACTGTCTTGTTCCTTGTCGCTTTCAGTTGAAACAACCGTCGTAGTTTCAACGTCATCTGAAGAATTTAGCTCTACGGCAGACTTGTTTTCGTAAACCGTTCGTCCCCAAGGTACCAAAAACGTATAGTGCGACACGCCCATAACCGGCTTGGGCGTTCCGTGCATAAAAAATTGAGAACTAACAGTTAAGTTATTGTGCAGCGGTGCGCCAGGCAAATGTTTAGTAAGACGACGCTTTGTCTCCTGAAGGTCAGTCCAAGTTCTCGACGGGACAATAGCCGGAAGCCCGGACGCACGAACGACAATATTAATCATTGCTGCGTCGCATTTCGAATCCCAAAACATCTTTAGGCCTCGCGTGGGAGCGGATAAGAATTCGTAAAGGGCGGTTGGAAAAATGAAATGAAGAGATACCATATCGACGATAAGGCAAAAGCCTTCCCAGTTACTTAGCGTAATATAGCGAGCAATCGGAGCACCCCCGATATGTCCGGTAGAGCGCAAACCTGCAGCAGTCATATGAGGTTCTAAAAAATATGGTGCCAGCTCATCGTAATATTTACGATACGTCGGGGTGTAGCTATCGGTATCTGGAGTCGCTACAGGTTTATCTATTGAAGGCTGTGTAACGCACGAAGAGACATTCTCGCCTACGTCACTATCGGCACTATTATTATTTTTTGAGGCATCCGAATTGGACGGGCTACGGCTGTCGCTCCAAACCGCACAGCCTTTATTTTGCGACTGCTCATTACCCTCAATGCCAGCCCGGGCAGGCGGCGGCTTTTCATCGTTACACCGTTCCAAAGCAGCGTCCATTTCTGCAAACCGTGCCATTATTTCTCCAAGTGTTTCACTAGTTCGAAACGATTCCCGCAATACTTCGCTCGGAATGCAAATGCCTTCGACATCGCCACCGAAAACATTGATCGTCGAGCGTTCCAAGATTGACAGACCTAACGCGACAGACCGCTCCGTTTGAGCGACAAATGCAAGCCGAGCACGCCCCACCGGTCTGTCAAGTAGGCGCTTTGTCAGCGCCTCCCAATCTCGTTTTGCTTGGTCAGGGTCAACGGTTACTACGGCTTTGCCTGCTCCGCTTGTGCCAGCAGCTGAGCTTGTTGTTGCAGAAAACGGCCTGTAGAACGAGAAACAAAACAAAAATTTTTTTGAACAACTATGCAATCTCAAAATTATTCTGAGCGGATGGTATGTAATTAGCACATATAATAATAATAGTGGGAACCTCGGATTCTAAGTAAGTTATAGCATCTAGCCCTTAACATTCCGCAAAAAACGTACAAATAAGTCTATGTGTCGTTTACAGCTGACGATAAATAATTAAGACTACCGGTAACCATACTTAAGGTTCACTACAGTCATTCACATAATTTCTTAGTTGATCCATCTTAGCTGTGAAGATCATTTTGCTAATCTAGCTTACTTAGAAAATTTCGATAGGCTGAATATGAGTCGTTGAGGAGAAAAGTCAGCCAGTTCGAAGCTACACCTTTCCGCTTAAATACGACGATATCTAAATGTCGAAAATTTGGAGATTGCACAGTTTGGTGTAAAATTTGTGTTTCGTTTTGTCGTCTGCCAATCCATTTAACAACAACAACTAGCAACTGGCTGACTTTAATTATTTAACTAGATTCTATTTCTTGCATATCAACATCCCGCATTTGCTGGCCGGTCAAAAGTGACCACACTTTCCAACAATACCCATATTCGTCGCCCACTGACCCAACATCGTCCATGATGTTCGACTAAATCCATGATTTATTAATGTCTCTAAATTTAGGTTTACTGTATGTAGCCAAGTATATTTTAAACATTAATTACTGTTTCAAATGTTAAAACGCTGTTTTATTGTCTGAACATATTATTTGTACGAGTCGTTAAGCTGCCTGGAAATATATAGCATATGGAACAAAATTTTGCCCCTCCAACACGGAAATTTCGTCCCGAATGAATATGGAGGGCTACCAAAGCTCCCCCGCCCAACTTTTCGTAAGGCTGTAGGCAGACCAAATTCTGTTGGTATAAATATATTGTTATCACAACACAGATGAGAAATATTAAATAAATCAACCATGTTAGCAGTTGAATAATTAAACTTCCCCTACACTTTTAAAAACAAACCAAGAAACTATGTTACTTATTTTTTCATGTAATGACATCATAATAAATTCATAAATTTATGATTGCGTTAAATTGGCTTCTTACTATTGTATTCTATCGGAACAAAATTTCTCAAAAAATTTTTGAGTGCCAAGGAGTAATATCGGTAACCCAAAAAATTAAGAAAAATTGTAGAAAAGGTGGCCGAAATGGTTACTTTTTGCAACATCTCGATGAGTAGATTAGTACCAAAATTATCGTTGCATCATTAAAATTGAGCAATTTCGATCTGGAGGAGCTAAAGGAAAAGTCCCAGATCAGAGACCAGAATTGATGTTCTGCGATATATTGTTTCAAACAACAAAATATAATTATACGTTTATTTGTTTATCAATAATATTACGTAACAAATTAACTAAAGTTTAGCAGCTAGATAAATCATTGCGATATCATTGTTTTATAAGGACACGTGAACAGGAAGGAAGCAAGAGAAGTAAGTCAACTAACTAACTTAGAATAAAAATTATTGAAACGGAGCGACCGAAGCAACGGATTTACCAATGAGGGTGCCAGGGGTAAAATAGTGAAATTTTCTGCTTTTGTCAGTCGCTGTCATTCATAACCCACATTCGAATGGACGGATTTCGACAATTTGCATATTCGATAGCAAAAATGACGGCGATGTGTTCTTTAGTTGAACGCGGGCAGCTCCAACCTCAGGTCAAAATTGCAAAAAACAGGTCTTTAAGGTTCTTTGTTAAATCTGGCCACACGAGTACATGACTTTGGCAGCCTATATCTCGCGACACAGGCTTCGTGTCGAAAAATGCATAATCGCCTCATAACGATTTTTCAGATTTCGCAATGCTATTGCTTGTTTTTACTTTACTGTGAGTGCCCAATAGGTTACCATGCACGCTGGATACGATGTTTTTGTTATCTAGAGGCCAACTTGGCTATAGTATAGCTTTTTGCATGGTTTAAAAGGTTTTACAGTTGACGAACCCCATTTCAAAAATATAGCGTCTCTTCATTTGTCTGATTATTTATTACGTGCAGGTCATCAATAATGGTCTATATATAGATATTTCTGAAGCCTGAATACAATGATTCAGTCACCTTGAGTCCATCGTGCACATTTCAAGCCTTGTCACGAGTTTTCAACGGGTTTAGGGTCAATGAATCCGATTTATAATATAGACTTCAGTTATTTGGTTAATTATTGCGTGCAGGTCATCAAGAATTGCCTGCATAGGTTTTCTGGTACGCTTTTTATCTGGCTAGTCCAAACCTCGGAAATTATAGCCGTTGGATCTGTGCCGAGGCGCCCCCCGGCTCACCTGCCGGGGGAGCCGGATTTTACCAGAGGGGTAATTTTTTGCCGATTTTCTCGCGTTTAGACGTTAATTTTTGTCAGCAAAGGGCTTTGAGCCGGGGGTACCTCCGTTTTGCCGGGGGCAGCCGGAAATACAGCCCCCACTTTGGACTAGCCAGATTAACTAGAGATCTGGACTAGCCGATTTCGTTATCGAGAGTAAAGCACGAGTATCCTATGCGTTTTCAGACATTTTCATTGGACTTAGGGTCAATGAGCTATACTTAAACAAAATAGTATATATGTCTTCAGTAGTTTGGTAAATGGCATCACAAATACCTTATAAAAAATTTTCGGCATGCTGAATACAATGATTTGGTTATCTAACGTCCAGCGTTCATATTTCAAGTCTTTTCAATAGATTTAGGGTCAATGACCCCGATTTCCAGAATACATAGTATCTCTGCAGTTGTTGACTGGTTAAGTATTGCGTACGGTATTGTCTATATGATTTTCCGGTACGCTGAATACGACGGTTTGGTTATCTAAGACCAGCACAAATGCTTGATGCGTTGTCAGCTGTTTGCGATGGGTTTATATTTTACGATTTTCAACAGATTCAGGGTTCAAGAGGATTTAGGGTGGCATATGCATCAAAAACAGCCTGTTACAGGTTATTAAGCAAAATGATAGCTTAAAAATCAAAAACACTCTCCCCGTGTCACCATCGCTTGCGAGATCCTACTGTACACTGTCAAAGATAATGAAATGCAATTAACCATAAACATTTTACCTTCCTAACGATAAAACACCTCTAGTTGATATAAATTCTTGACTAAAGTGTTATAATATCCCTTTCTGAGTTTAAAAATTCAGTTAATTTCAATAAAAATTATTTGAAAAGTTATTTTTTTACTTCAACTAAGACGTTTTAGCACAGTTTCCGAGGTATATAACTTAATAAACAGTATTAGCGTTTTTCGCTAAAAACATAAATTACGAAACTTTTTAGACTTTGAAGCCGCGTGTCAAGGCAGGGGCCCCTCAGTTCATACCCCCTGGTAAAATCCCAGTTCCGAAACAGGTGTCCCCGGTTGATCCCCTTAGCACAATTTTTAGGGAATGAGGATCGATAGAAAAATACAACGCACAGATTATTTAGATACTTAGCGCAGCAAAAATTTGTATTACAATTTCAAGACAAACATCTACAATAAGTGACAACACCAAAGCAGAGACAAGACTCTGCGACCAGTCTCTGTGAGGCTAAATACTGTTAAAGTTGGCAGTCGGTCGTTGAGATACACTATCTGGCTAGTCCAAACCTCGGAAATTATAGCCGGGGGTCCCACGGCTCACCTTTTAGCAGGGGAGGGGCAATTTTTGCCGGATTTTGCCTCGTTTAGTCGTTTATTTTTCTCAGCAGTGGGCTTTGAGCCGGGGGTACCCGGATTTTTGCCGTGGATAGGAGCCGGGGGTACCTCCGTTTAGCCGGAGGGGGCAACAGAAAATGCTACCCCCACTTTGGACTAGCCAGACTATATAATACTGTTATTACATTGGTTACGGTTCACGTAGGTAGATAGTTTCGAGGAGCGATCAGCCTCTGTGAGGCTAAATACTGTTAAAATTGCCAGTCGGTCGTTGGCTTACACTATATTACTGGTATTACATTGGTTACGGTTCACCTAGGTAGATAGTTTCGAGGCGCGATCAGCCTGTATGAAGCTAAATACTGTTAAAATTGCCAGTCGGTCGTTGGGTTACACTACGTAATAATATCATTTTCGTTACGGTTCACCTAGTTAGACAGTTTTGAGGCAGCTTAGGAAAGTAAGAGAAGTGATAACTTATAAATTGTTTTACAAAAAGGTTAATGTGCAGCTTGGCCACATAATCCCATAAAATACACAGAATCGATTCGATTCTTCAGAGTTTTCCAATATTTATGTTACGACTGCACCAAATTCCATGACACTACCCATTCCTCCAGGATTTCCCACAGCGCGGTTTGTATAAAGCTAACGACAGTATATATTGTGAAATTTTTTGTACATTTTCTATTCCACAGTTTTCCTATCACTACAGTGCTTAAAAAGCATGTCCTGGGCCTATCAAACTAACTGCAGAACAGGCTACGTAGTTTTACTGGGATCACACGCAAACCTGACATGCAGTTGCAACAACAGTGTTAACATTTATAGTAAAGCTGAAACGGGGATAATAGTTCTTACGACATAAATTGATTTGAACAACAAACACCCTGAGTAAATAGCCAAAGGTAACTTTATCTTTTTCACACCAAACAAATCATTGAAATATTGTCTAATCAAATATCACAACCTAAGGATTAAAAAACCAAGATGAGAAATACCTCATCCCGATGCAGATGAACCTGCGCAATAGCTTAATTTCTACCCCTAGTCTAAGACCGACGAGCATTAGAAGTCGTTGACAGAACAATCTTAAAACACAAAAGCTTCCTTAAATATTCAAATATGCCATAGCTGTCATGATACACCTGAGTACCCCTTACTATATTATCTGGATTCTGCCTACTATATGCCTTATTAAAACGTACCAAGAAGCCGAAAAGACCCAGATGTCGGAGATTGATCCTGGCTAAGTAATACTTACAATCACAAGACCGACTTATACCATTTCCAGCTTGATTATATATATTGGTTTATAAACGAAAGCTTTGAATAATAATTATTTCCACATATTGAAATATTACACAACATATTATTCAGAATATTTACATTCCCTATGAAGTTTTCATATGTTGATAATATAGACGTAGTAACGCCGCAGTTAACCAAATTTTAACTATTATTTTTGGATTTTATAAGACTGAAAGTTGGAAAAGCGAAATCCGAAATGAATGGAAGTTAGAAAAATGAAATGAAACAAAATACTTGAAATCATAAGCGAAAAAGGGACGGGGCTGTGAAACCCAGTACAAGCTCTTAAATAGTGTGTCATAGCTATTAATTGGTCTAACTATATAAAAATCAGTCGAAACATTTTTATAAATAGGAAATCACATAACATGACCTACCGATACCGCCGTTTTCTTGTAATTTTAGCCCAACCATTTGAATTACTTTCGACGTGTTTTTGCTAAAAAGAAAAAAACATCGCACTGAAATATTACTTGATAATTGTGTTGTCTTTTAATGTTTTGTTAGTCATTAAGTTTCATGTCTTTTGTTGATAGTATATCGTTATAAAAATGCACATGGTGATGCTTTTTGTCCAGAAAATGCGCCTGCTGGAATTTATATATGTCTAATATATCAATAACTGTGAGCAATTAAATTTTGACATGCTATACATAAATTAACAAGCAACATCTCAAGAATTTTAAAACAAAAGAAAAACCATTTATGGCTGTATTCGAATCTTAAATCAAATCATAGAATATCAAATGAAGAAAATTAGATGCCAAACTTAGCCATTTCCCACATAGAATGATTCAATGGAAGCAGCATTTTTCAAGCCAAAACTTTTACTTTAGTCATGACCGCAACATTGACTTGAATTTCATGCTGGTGAATGGTGCGGTAAAGAAAGGAATGGTTCATAATAATTTTTATAGATTAATCGCACTAATATTTTGGAATCCAGCAGTATGGTCTAAAATACACTATAGGCCGGTGGAATACAGTCAAGTAAAAGATATTTATACTTTTAAGTAACTGAATATGATAATACGTTATACTGTGAGCACACTGGCTTCTCTGTGGAGGGCGAGTGGAGTCGCGCCCCATACTTCGTCTCCTCCCGGTTCGTGGCAAACTGCTCCCGGTTCACGAGACCCTCATAATTTTGGTACTCGTAGACGAATCGGGTGGCCGCCCTTATACTTGGTCCCCCGGTTCAAGTATTGACTACTAACAAAACAAGTGAGGTTAAAGGTGGCTCAAGTTTTTGAACTATGAAAGTGGTACTACAATCAAATATTCATTGAAATATGCTGCAAATATAGTATTGAAACTTTGATTGTTGCCGAAACACCTCACAATTTGAACAAAAATCTCCACAATCATGTAGAAATTAACATAAAGTAAAATCGTATGATCTAGGGGCCAGCCCACCCATATTTATCAACCCCTCAGCTCAGGCAGCTGCCTCATAGTTTGGTTTTTGAACAGGGAGGCCCCGGTTACTTCCCCCCATAAATTTCCGAAGAAGCCACGCGCATGGTGTGCTCGTGTTGAAATGTTAACGATGAAGAAGACTTTTGATAAGAACTAAAAATCAAAACGCAAAATTATATATATTTTGAAAAAAACGCAACTCTTGTATAGCCCGGTAAATTCCTTCAAAGCTGAACGATTCCCGACGTCGCTTAATGTTTTGGTACATCAGCCAATGATGCGGAATGCTTTACCAATCTGGTCCTTCTCTTTACTATTCGAAAACATTTATAGAGCAATGTTTGCCTAAAAATTGTTAACAGCAATAAAACTATAGATTTAAGCTGGAATATAATTATTTGTTCAAGCATTGAGGAACATAATGTCATGTAATTAGTAACGATATGGATATTTACAAATTACACGGAAAAGATCAGAGCGACAACGATCCACAAACTTACAGCAAAGAGCAATCGTATTGCAGCTGAGGATGTAAGCAGAAACTGCAAAGGCAATGCGAATATCTACGAAATCAAAATATCAAGGGTTACCTTTGTAGTGTTGAAGCTAACGAATCCTATTGTTTCTTTCAATTCGCGCTCTTCTTCAGTTAGCGGTACTTCTGATTCTGGTTCAGCTTCTGCTTTTGCTAAAATCGTTCTGACATAATTCTGAACAGCGGGTTCATTCTGTTTAAAGCATCGTTATAAATTAATCACCTACTAATACGATGTAGTTTTCGTCATTTTTATTCGAAATACTCATGACATAAGTGATATCATAAAAACGCTTGAAGAGGACAACTTTGTACCTAGGACATGTAATATATTTCACATGCAGCGTTGCTAATATGACCAACTTTGCGGCTTATAAAAGCGACAATGTTACTATGTTTTTCCAAGTTTGAAGATTTAAATTTAAAGCTACAAATCCCAGGAAAAGGATAAAACAAGAAATGCATTGATATGTTTAAATTAGTAACTCGCAAAGTGAGAATAAATAGAGCGAGTGTGGCTACTCTGCCCTTACTGATGATTTTGAGTTCTAAATTCTGGTTCCTAAGCACAGTTAAAGCCCCATGCTAGCAATTATACACCAATATTAGTTCAATAATAAGCTACAGTCACTTTAGTCATATATCGAAAAGGAAGAACTCTTTATATCTTCGTCCAATGATGAAAAAGACAAACAATTCTGAAATTTATATATAATTTATAAAAAATTTATTTATTATTTATAAAAAAGAATTTTAATTTATAAAAAAGAATTCTAATTTATAAAAAAGGAAATTCTAATTTATAAAAAAGATTAATTTGAAGAATAATTTTAAGTAGTAAGACGTTTTTGCCGCTAACAAAGCTATTTCGCCTCGCTAGCTCCGTTTCCAAATATGTCGTTGTGAACATACAACGCACTTAAAAACAATTTACTTGTACTGCAATGAACAGTGTTCGCTACGTATACATCTGTATCTTAAGCAAAATAATTTAGATTACGCGCAAATCTGTACACATGTAACTGTAAAGCTAGTACAGGTAAAAAGAGAAACAGAAAATGAAATCTTATCATCGATAAATATTTTCATGTTTACAATTTTTTGTATACTTTTTCATGGACTTCTGGACTCAAGTTGAAATAACTCAGCATCTTCCCGTAATGCAGGGATCAGGGTCTACGAGTAATGAAAGTCCTCTCAAGGATTGGCAACTACGGTATGCTCGATAATCACGGCTTTCGTATACACGACATAGCGTACGCTGATGACAACGTTGCTAGCAGCGTCAGAGATCTACCTGCAACAATTGATAAATCGGATAACGTACAATAGACGGTTGTCGGGTTGGTTTAATAGTAAATACAAGAATCGTTTAAGTCTTTTTGTGTTGATGAACATAACTTGTATAAAACTGAGTTGCAAAACTTTACCTAATGTCGACTGTTTCTGTTCCCTGAGGTCAATGATTAGTTGCTGTGGCTGTTCTAGTATTTAAATCGACAACTGCATCATAGGGGTAGCGTCAGCCTGTCTAAAGTATTGACTATATCTAACGTACATCAACACTAATACAAAAGTGAATGTGTATATCAGCTGTATTCGCACCGGAGACATGGTCCATAAACACATTGGGCTGCCTATCTTCAATCACTGTCCACGGGGAATACTTTGAGTAACTAAAAGAAATACCGTCGTAAAAGAAGGCTAAGCCATGTCTTTCGAATGAACAAATATCGTTTTGCAAAGGTGCTGACGGCTTCATATTTTCCAGAGTGTAAATGACCAGAGCAGTACTGTCAGCTTGCTGCAGACATGGAATCGTTGTTTAAATGTCTTCTACGCCAGGTGAAAACTCGATGAATGATGTAAAGGCGTCCAACAACGATGTAGAAAGGTGATAGTTTTTCATGGTTGGCGAGTAAAGAAGCAAAGAGTTTTTGCAGATTTTACGGCTACTTCCTTTAATACAAAAAAGTAATAATTTCGAATATAAATTTTCTAACCTCTTTCTTCTTCTTCGTGACGATAGCGCTCGTCCAACCGTCTTCGCCGCTCATCATATCGTTTTTCATCGTAGCGGTCACGAGATCTATAAATAAAATAAAAAACAAAAATGTTTTAGAAAAGTCTTATGCCTTATCAAAACTTTAACAGCAGAAGCAAGCATTATTTCGAGTCGAGTCAATCCAGGTACTTCGAACACTTCGAATGCAACATTAACCGTAACTTACTGCGTGACAACCGAAAAGCTGTATTAAAAATGAACAAAATCTCATTAGCTAATTGGTCGGAAAGAATTTATATTACCAGGAAAATTAATCCTGCAGATATATCGAAATTAGCGAGATTTTAAAATTACGATATCCTGGCTGATTAACTAATTCTCCGTTTTATTTCAGTATTATTAAATGAAATTCACAAATAATGGTTTCGTCTAGCTAATGGCCATTGGCTTTGGGATAAAGGCTAGACTGTTCTCATGGAAGCCAATACCAACTCTACTGTAACATCACGTAGACACATGCCACGATGATGACATAGAAACAACTTAGCGGCCTGTCACGTAGCATCAAAACTGAGCAAAATATATTGTGAAGTTGCATTGAAACAAAAGTAAAATACGTTTCATACAGTTCATTGATGTTTAACGATGACATAGAAACAACTTACCGATTGACACGTAGCAACAAACATTAGTAAAATACAGGATCTATGCAACGTGGTGACAGCATGGACAGCATCACGTGAAAAATAAAAACTGTACACAGTATATACCCTCGATTATATATAACGTCACATCTCACATTTTAGATTGTCGTCCGTCGTTGCAAGAGAAATAAGCTACGCAGTAATACACACTCTTCACGATTTGACTCTCCCCAGCGTCAAAATAGCATCAGTGGACACATCCCTTATCAGGACAATTATTTTTGATTTCCCCTTATAATACTTTTCGCGCTGGGTGGCGGCACGGACCGAAGACACAATTTACCAGAGGGCATGACTTGGGTGAAGCCACTGATATCCTGCGTGAGCTAAATCGAAAAGAAGCATGCGTGTAGAGCCGAGAATATGGATACAGATCCAAAATGTCACCCAGCGTTACATAAAGACAAAAATTACACAGTAGTTTATACTCTACACCACAGAATTTAATCAAAACTTTTAAACCGGAATTACGGTTCGGTTCCTGTGTGGTTTTTGCCTTTTGCCGGAACTGCTAACGGAACACAATATATTCGCCAGAACCGGAATACATTGATATATGTCAGAAAGTAACCGGATACCGGAATGCCGGTTCCTTCAAAATTCGGGTTCGGTTCCAACTAATTTTTGCCGAAATCGAAGTTCTGGTTTCATGTCCTTTAGTTGTCTGTATTTTCTAATATATGTTTGTCATTTCCAGACAAAATTTGCTAACAAACTAAACCATAACTGAAACCCTATTCTTGATGCTATTTTATAACATAAAGAAATATATCCTGTGCTTTTCCTCGCTCATATATCTTCGGTTAGCTCTTTTAATTTACCAACACATATCTATCGACCTCTACTAACTAGTAACTCTATCGAGATTGCAGAACGCAGTGAAGCATAAGCACAGTTACGCTTTTTGCGTGCACGGCCAATCAGCTCTCGATAGCATACGTCGATATGCTGTATGTAGATATCACATAATACCGCACAAGTTAGAACAACACTAACACCGGCAATGAGCTAAGTTTCCTATGCCACAAAACCACCAAGTGCAAGCTATCAGCCTCCCAGGACGTAAAATTAGGAATTTTAGGTCGATGAACCATTGCGGTGCCATACCCTCGTACCCATAGAACCGTGGATCGCAGAGCAAAATCAACACCAGCAATGAGTTTGCCATGCTCGAAAACACCCCAAGTAAAACTTTTCAGCCGCGCAGGATGTCATAACAAAGTTTTGAATTTTGGGTCGGGGAACCATACCTCAAACCCCATAACTCTAGAACCGGAGCCTTAATCGAGAAACAAAAAAGAGACATCGGCATTTATCATCTTACAAAGAAATAAAACCAACCAGAGATAAAAATTCGAAAGTTGAGATAAAAATAACCTTGCTTCCGTTAAGGTTACTAAAAAGTGATGAAAAACCCTCATTTTGACCTCTGACCCGAACCATGGGCGTCATACCCCGAACCAAGTAACGATGGGTCACAGAGCAAAACCGGCGACGGCAATGAGTTTCCCATGCCCGAAACCCCCAAGTGAAACTTTTCAGATGCCCAGGACGTCAGAACAAATTTTATAATTTTGGTTCGAGGAACCATTGAGGCGCTATTCCATACCTCAAACCCCATAAATCCAGAGCCGGAGCCTTAATCGAAAAACAGAAATAGAGGCATCGGCATTTATGATTTTACTATGAAATAAAACCATCCAGGCAAATAAATTCGAAAGTTAAGATAAACCGTTTCACTTCGTTACAAATAGTTCATAGAAGGCACACAGAAGAAAAGTAGCATATTTATAATTTTTGAAGTATTCCGTATTTTTGTTAACTATGCTGTTATTTGAGTAACAGATCAACGGGTCCTGATTAGTAAATTGCGACAAACAAATACCATAACATAACGAAATTTCAAATATTTAACGTTACTAAAAAAACTCTAACAACAGTAATTCACTCGCTGGCGGGAACTGGAGCTGTGGAAAGCGTGGTTGGTTAGTCTGTGTTTATTGTCTATTTTGAGGTTCGACATTGTGCTTCCTAAGCCCTTTTTAAAGGTACAGAAAAACATTGCACCCACAATACATTAAGAGAATCAGTGGCTGTAATTTTCAGCACATTCGCAACTACTTCTCGCAAGCGTGGAAAAGCAGGGCCTATTTGCTAAGTGGACGCATAGGTGGTGTCGAAAAACAGCCAAATCTTGTGGCAACTGCTACATTTCTGGTTAGTATCTTTTTATCGTGTATTTCAATTAATCCACCACACAAGTGATAGTGTTATATACCTTTTGATAGCGAATTTTTTCGCAAACTGCCGGAGCCTAACCTTATGAACTGATAAGTTTTGAAAACAGATCGCTTTTTGGTTTCGTAGCACAAGTTGAAAAACTTCCGGTCACTTTCAGCAGAATTTTCCCCAAATCATACAGGATACGTTATCGGTAACCTAACAACAGGCGGAACATTCAAAAATTATAAAATCACAAGAAAATTATAATTCTAACGAAAAAATTTCACTTTGAAAGGTGCTTTATGAATTGGCTGCTTTCGACGTTCGGATAATTGTATAAATCGTATCCAGTTACCCAACTGCTACGGGAAAATCTATAGGCCCATCTAACCATAAACGTACAGCTAATTATCCAAAACATGCCAAAATATCACTATTTTAATGCCTAATTTAGTATTTATAGGCTCGTGCAGCACCTCACAGAGGTAGCAAAGTACCCAACGTACTCTTAAAACACAAAACCACCGTGATGTTTCGTTTCCGGCTAATTTGGGTTCCGGTTACACACTGATATATACATACTGGACGCTGGCCTCTCCACAGGACCAAAATTTTATTTGGGTATTCGAGCCGTGGGGCCCCAGCTCCCAGGGGAGTGGGGGAACTGTCAATATCTGGAGGCATACCGTTCCCCTTCATGTCAACGTTGAGTTTTATATATAATTGCATTTTTCGTGTTTGGCGCATGTTTACTGTTTAAGCACTGAAAATGCTTATTTCCGCGTGCTCACTTCATTTTAAATAGGATTTTATCACAAATAGACGAAATGTACGCGTTGAAATTCAGGTTTGTTGTATACTTTTCTTGGTAAGACAACCATTTTTTTGGTGTGAAAATACACCGGGAGGGGTTGACCTGGCGAGCCGCAAAAATCCAGGAGTAGCTCGAAAATACTGGGACCAACTCGATGAAGAAGCCATTATATAT
>JASANE010008745.1:0-44377 GCA_030248225.1 Trileptium ribeirensis
CTGTTCCTGTACGTTCTTCGTTCAGTTACGTATTGCTACGCCCCTGCCCCAGATTTGACCCTATCCGATGACCCTTGCCCCCCCCTGGGACGCTCGAAACTGACACGGCAAGCTAGAAATCGTGAAAAGATGCATTTTGGCTTGATGTCCCGCGATGTCCTCACGATTTTGGGTCACGCTTCGAATCGCGATAAAGCTGCATTTGCTGAGCGGCGTCCCGAGATATCAAAGATAACAAAAAAAGGAAATTAATCGTTGGTACCGTAATTTGGATAATGCATGAGTGTGAAGCAATTCGCCGACATATCGGCTTATTGGATTGATGGTGCTTTTCGACAAATGCGCGAGTGATGAACAACTATTTCTTACGATTGTGTCCCGATTTAACTTCCGACCGCTTCACTTGACGCTAAGCGCTCGATCTAAATGTCGAGGAAACGCTCGTGCAACCCAAGAAAAGGAAACAGATTGTAGCTTTAATCCGGGCTAAATGACTTGCTAAAGATGTGAGTTTGGATTGATGGACGACTATCGTAACGACATTTGAGGGCTTAAACTGCGACGGGTGCTTTACTGATTAATGTTATCGATTAGAATAAAAAGAACATCCGGCACTGATTACGGGAAGTAAACGATTCAGAGTTCACAGTTTCGTGGAGAATGAGGTCGAGATAGCAGATTTTCGACCTCCGACTATTCGGAGGGTTCAAATTTGATGTCGGCGACCTTACTTTGAAATCGACTCTCCCTAAAGGAGGTCGATGGTTTACGGTAGAGCTGACTTCCGGAGAACCATAAATTTGCTGATTGGATCCCAAGGCTGATTCGACAAACCACGATCCGAATTAAATCACCCGTAATTGGCAGCCAAAGGAAAAGCACACGAAAAGATCGACAGAATTTTCGAGGTTGGCTGCGACGCTCGGAAAATACGAATCAGTCTGACTTCGGCAGCGTGGAGCTCGGTCGACTTTACTGACCGGCTGCGACGCTTACACTTTTCATCGTTTCTGCGCGGTTGTCGCGGGGATTGCAGCTCGATCGGTTTTCCTTTCTCTCTTTTGATTTGACGACTCAGTCGTGTTTGTTTATGGGACGCAACTGTTTAGAGACTTGGGTGGACTTAGTCCCTCAAGGTCGAATAAAAGGTAGATCAAGGTTCGATTGTATATTGGCAAAGACCCATCAAATTTCGTGGTCGATGGTAGCTTACCGCCCGTACCCATGTCGAGTCAATTTTTTCCGTCCGCCTTTCGGCGCGCCCCCCTCTCCCGGATGAGCTACGCATAGTGTTACCTGGCATCTATCACCAAGGTCGAGCTCCGATTCGGGCGATTGGAAGTCTTTTTAGCCGAAGTCATGCTGGTTCCCCGCGGTCTTAGGTAGAACTACCATCATTGCAGTGGGATAAAATAGATCCCATTTTACATGAATAATGAACTGAGGTAGGCATGCAGAATTTTCTCTTGAGTTGACCGCGGTTAAAGTTTTAGCACGATCAGGGAACAGGTTAAATTAGGCGTTGCTTAGTGGTTCGTAATTCGCTATCTTGGTCGAAACTCTGTAGCTTAACAGACTGTTCGGCGCTCATGCCGCTCGTGAGATCGAACGGAATTGAAACAAGGGATGGAGGACGGGTGTTTTTGAAGACACCACCGGAATGTTCCAAACATGCTGAATTTTACGATGCATATTTTTAACTAGGAAGAGCAAGAAATTTCCAGAACGGGATTACTGGAACTTAGGGTTTGTCGGTTCTGGAGCTAGGCACCTGTCCTTGGTTTCGTTTCGATTTTGTGTTTGCTTGGCTTTTCATTCATCTTTATTCAATTTTATATGGCGTATTCGCAGTTATCCATAATATATATATATATTATGGATATATATATATAGATATATATATTATGGATTTATATATATATAATCCATAATATATATATATATATATATATATATATATATATATATATATATATATATATATATATACATTATATTATATATATATAATGTACTGTACAAGGTTTAACGTAATACAGCGAGACGGGAAGTACTAGGGAATGTAGGGTTCAGGAAACAACGAACATAGGACGCGCCCGGGCAATGCAAGCTCTAGCATCTTCTAGGATTCGCCTGCCGGAATAGCTAGGTTCTGCCAGGGTATCGAATACAATTAATACTTGCTGAGTGCCGTAGCTCCAAAGTTGCTCCCTCCCCCTGGCATAACCATTGCTTCTCTTTGTACTCGCCACATATTCTACCAGCAAAAGCTTTAGCTCGTCGCCCCTTATGGTTGTTTATTTGAACACAATAATATCAAACTTACCGAGTTTCCAACAATCGTCAACTCATGGTTCGGCACTTGCGCGGGCCATCTTATGACTTTAGGGAGGAATGTGAAATTTGCAAACATCTTGAGCCAACTTCGTGTAGTTTTCGAAATTAGGTTCGGGGAACTGTAGGACCTTTTAATGGTTGTCGGAGGCCTCACTCCGAGATGTCGACCGGGCGGTAGAATTCGCGGGGAGGTGCGATGTTCGTAGCGTAGACCTACGGAACTAACGAGTCCGTAACGGGCAAACAAACCCAGCGTGGATGTAGAGAACAAGGTGAAATTCGTGAAGTAAAAGACCATACCAGGTGCAGAGACAGGACCCATGCAATGCCTATGGATGTCCCCATTTAAGCAAGGTCATTCCGATGCGCAGCTTACGACGTGTTGGCGTATCTGTTATTGGAATTGTGACCTCTTACGTCGGACCTAACTCGTTTCAGTACAACCTCGCCCACTGCTTCATTTGTCTTTCGGATATTGGGACTATCGGATCCTTGTATTGGCGGTGACATTTAAATTGCCGACGTCGTGCGAACAGTTGTTTCAACTATTCTACTGTTGACCGGGCCCAGCCTATACTAATTCGTTGGAGTACCTGTTGTTGGAATTGTGACCTCTTACGTCGGGCCTAACTCGCTTCGGTACAACCTCACCCACTGCTTCATTTCTCTTTCGGATATTGGGACTATCGGCTCCTTGTATTGGCAGTGACATTTGAATTGCCGACGTCGTGCGAACAGTTATTTCAACTATTATACTGTTGACCGGGACTATTCGATATTTTGGTACCGTTTGGTGTGGATCCCGTTTTGATCGTTACAGAGTCTCGGTGTCGTCATCATTTCGCAAAACTTCCTCCACGTCGTTGGTGTCGATTAACCTGTTCGCTCGCCGGTGTCTCACAAGTTGCAAAACGGACATTATACGACAAGTGATTTTGTTGGAACGAAGTTCAGGGTGCCACGACACAAAGGTAGCTGAACTTTGCCCGTTGGACATTGTAAACCTAACTCTATTTTTTCGGTTTTATTTATTTCAATATTGATAATCCCCAAACGAATGCTAAGAACACAGCACACTGAAAAGTTATGTAATCCAGCCACAGTAAAGAACCTGATGACAGAGTAACATATACAGTAAATATTACATTACAACAGTAATATTACAATAAAAACACTAAGCACCAATGTCAAAAATTTACAAACTTTTACGAGCAAATGAATTACAAGAGCCGAGTGAACCTAGAACAAACCACTATAGTATTTCGATAGAATCCTAGCCAGTCAAATTTATATCGAATTTTTAATTACACATCCAATTTTAAATTTCCTTGCTCTAATAAATAAATTTATTTACAAAGTAACATGCTCATTACGGATACATTTTTTGTGAATACGATCTGTACTAAGCGCCTTCTCATGGTATTTTATTTCTCATCGTATGAAAGCATACCTTTATTACCCGGCGCCTCTGAGACGCCAAATAAGGGGTTGAATGAGTTTGCAAGAATAATATCCAGAGTAAACGCGACAGAATTGCATCAATCGCTAACGCGACAGAATTGCATCAATCGCTGCGAATGCTCAAATAACGGCTCTGCTGGTTTGGCTGCGAACGACACGCCGACATGAATACGCGACAGCTGTGCTCTACCTCCAAGACATTTGGAAAGAGTCCAAACGGACAAAACATTTATTTGTCGATATAATATGTGAAGGCCTAAGGTTTACTGGACACCATCCGGATCCAGAATAAGTTCGGCCGTGCCGGCTGCAATCATAACATGCCAAATTCCCACGAGCTAAGAGTTAAAGAAGTGTTCGGCCTAAAGACAACGCCAGCGCTGCCGCTAGTGGTAGTCCGATTGTCAGCAACAACACGTCAAAAATATTGTTGTAGTAATTTTAATATCGAAAATTTTCAACACTTTAGACATATCTATCTTAGTACCACATAGAAGAATAATTCTTACCCACGTCTTTTCCAAGAAGCATTTTCTGCCGAGCCAAACGCCCAATTAGAACAACCAAAACGTATAAAACATAGATCAACATGAACGCTATAATGAAAGTTATTGTAAAGTGAAAATATGACAATAGTAATGAAAATGATAGTCATATCACGTATCCTTCCGTTTGAAAAGTTGATTACAGGTATGCTATCAAAAAGCTTACCAATATTACCTAAAAGATTGCCTACACAACACTCGTCAGCCAATTGGAAAATAATTACAATCAATCATTCATCATTTTAGTTTCCAGTACTGCTAAGGAAACCTGCTTGACAACACATACTATCTACGTTGCGATATCTATCGAAACAATTAAGGCTTGTCAAAGCTTCTGAATTCGCGACATATTGAACAGCGTTAAGGTATCAACTAGGATATATCACCGTTGCTCCTTTAGCTCTTTCGCGATCGATGAACAAAACCGGGCTCTCCAAATTGGGAGGGAGGTGGCGGCTGGCATTTTCGGTTCCCTCTGGTTCGAAACAGGTGCCCCCGGTTGATTGCCTCTTGGCAAATTTCTTGTTTCCAATCGGTCCAAAGTACATAAAATTTGATCAAAATTTGTTCTAAAATTTCGTTCTGAAGCCAAAAATTTCGCAATTTTTTCAAAGTTTGCTTCAAAATCGTTTTTCTCTCCATCAAAAGGGTTTCGGCGGTGTTTCTGACACGATTTTAACCGTTTTTCTTGGCAAAATGCCCCCTGGCAAAAGCTGTTCGGAACCTGGGGGCCCTCCGGTTCATGCCCCCTGACAAAATTTTTAGCAAGTGGAGAGACCAGCAAAATGGTACCGGAAAGTTTGCGCGGTGCATGCATGATCGTTTACTATATACAAGTTTCGAAGAGCAGGTTCCGGTTCTTGTTCCAGATCTGGTTTAAATGGACGGTTCCTGCTCCGATAAATTTCGGTTCCGTCTGCTATACACAACAGTTTTATAACAGTCTGTGTAATACTTTCTTTGTGTTATTAATTTTTGTTAAGTATCAATAATTGTACCGCTCATATTAAGATCTGCTGACTGGAACAACAGTTAACAAACTCACAACAAAAGCAGTCCAAACGGTATAAAAGTGCCGTGCAAGGCGAAAACGGCGCAACAAAAATTGTCTTTTTCACCTCTAATGTGAGACAACAGCAGAAAAACGTTAGCTACATATGACCGCTACATTATAGTGTGGAACCCCCAATCCGCGATTCCTCAACCCCACTCCGAAAATCTCCCTGTATTCGCTCCACTCCATTCCTGAAGACCCAATGTTCGATTTTGATTCATATCCTCTAGAACACAAATAAGAAAAATCAGGGAAGTGGACTACGAGGGATTAATAGAGCATTTCCGAGCATTAATAGTACCGTCACCGTCAAAAATGAGTATACACAGCAAGCAAGTATTCCAAAACCTGCAAAAAATGAAACTCCCCATCGAGATTTTTCTTCAAGAATGAACATGGGACTATAGTATATCTTTCGGCCCGTATAAGAGACAGTATGTATGCATAATATACTGGCGTCTCTGTTACATGGTGGGTGGCCCCCGTCGGCCATTACCCTGCCTCATTCGGCAAAACCGCAAAAAAAAAAACAAAATAAGATACGGGACGAAAGGAGAACAGGGACAGGAAGAGCGGAAGAAAAACTAGATCACAATCCCACACTATAAACACAAGCCCCGTTGTAACTTGTGACTGTTTGTTTTAGTCAGCAGGATCTTAATATGATGGTATCTTATTTGACGAAAATTAACACAAAGAAAGTTCCATAAAAACTGTTGTGTATAGCAGGACGGAACGAAATTTATCGGAGCAGGAACCGTATTCAATCTGAACCGAACATTCCTCTGTGGTGAACGATCGTTCCAAACTACCATTTTGCTGGGGTACCTTGCTAAAAAATTTGTAGGGGCCAAACCAGAAGCTGGATAGCCAGTTGCCAAGAAGAACGGTTTGAATAATATCAGAAACAACACGAACTTTTGATGGAAAAGAAATTTTGAAGCATTTGAAAAAATACGAAAATACATTTTAGAACGAATTTTGAATATACTTTGAAGAACTGGAAACAAAGTTTGCCAAGGGACCGGGGGCATGTTGTCAAACCAGAGGGAACCGAGAGCAGCCTCCCTCCCCAATTTGGAAAACCACTTCTCAATCACGAAAGACGTGACAACGGTGATATACCTGCGGTTGATACCTTAACGCTGTTCAATATCGCGCGATTAGTTTGACAGACCTAATTGTTTACAATCAATTCGCCGTGAGATGTAGTGTGTTGTCGTACATCTGAACTAAATGATGAATGATATTAATTTCCAATTGGCTTGTGTAGTTTCCATCATATTGATCAACTTGATAATATTTTTGACGAAGGATACGTGATATGACTATTACGGTTTTCATTTGCTTATTGTCATATTTTAGCTTAGATCGTTCATTATAGCGTTCATGTTGATCTATCTTTATCTAACTTTGGTCTCGGTTTTTGGTGGCGTCTTGTGTGACTTCTATGTGGTACAGTAATATATCTAAAGTTGAAAATTTTCGACGATATTAACATAAAATCAGTTGGATAAATTTAAATGTCTTGGAGGTAGAGCGCAGCCTGTGCTACAGCATTAGCTCAGTATTCGCAGGAAGGTTATTGAGCATTCACAGCAATTAATATGCAATTAGCAATAATTGGGGTTCACTCAGCTCTTGTAGTTGCTAATAAAACTGTGAATTTACATGATATTTTATTTTATTTTATTGTAATGTACTGTAATGTACCATATATTTTACTCTCTGTTTTTTTGCCGCTTCACCATATATTTTACTCTCTGTGGCTTCACAGTATATTTTACTCTCTGTGGCTTCACATTCATAAGAATAAACCGAAAATAGAGTTAGTTTACAATGTCCAACGGCGAAAGTTATCTTTGTGTCGTGGCACACTCCGTTCAACAAAATCACTGTCAGTATGATGTCATTTCAACTTTGTGAGACACAAGCAAACAGTATAATCGACACCAACGAGACGTGGAGGAAGTCTCATGATCGACGACACCCTAACGAAGGCTTAATACGATATACGCAAATTCGATAACTGTTCGCTCGGCAATTTTGAATAACTACAAATTAATAGTATAGCATAATTCAACAGTAGAATAGTTGAACAACTGTCAGATGTCACCAATACAATCGTATCAAAACAAATAGCATGGCGTTGTAAAACAATTTAGGGTCCGACTAACGTAAAGGTCCGCGGGATGACAGGATCGCCGTTACTGTGCACATCGGAACCTAATAGGTATATTCTCTGCACCTAGTAGTCTTTTCTCACGAATTCACCTTTGTCTCTACATCCACGCTGGTTTTGTGCTCGCTCCGTAGGTCTCGCTCAAAGTCGCACCGCGAGGTCTGGACTCGGTGAGGGCCTGCCGACAACTGGTCCTACACTCCGTCAAAAACTAACAAAGATTGGCTGGGGATGGTGCGTTAACAGTCCCTAAGGTATTTGAACAATTAGTTTGGTTCAAATAAACAACAACATAAAGCTTTTGCTGTGATATGAGCAAAGCGTATATACCAAGCAGTTTGAAGACTCAGGCTCCAAGCAGCTCCTCCTCAGATTGTGCCCTGGCAGAATTTGCTAACTATTGCCACAGGCTTAGAAGATGCTCAGAGTTTGCATTGTACACTGTTTCCTGAACCCTTTATTAGTGTTTCCCCGTCTAGTATAACATACAATTTTGTACATATTACATTATTATATATGTATAATATAATGTATATATATTATATATATATATATATATATATATATATATATATATATATATATATATATATATATATATATATATAAAATGCAGTATATCTATATATATATCCATAATATATATATATATTATGGATAGGGTACTGCAATACACCATATAAAATTAAATGGAAGAAACAAACATGAAACAAAAACCAAGGACTGGTGCCTAGGCTCCAGAACCCAGACCCTAAGTTCCCAGGTCAGTACTCTGGAACCTTGTCTCTGCCTGAGTTGAGAGATTGCATAATTTCAGCACACTTGTTTGGACTAACTCGAACCCACGGGTGTGAGCGCCCGATTCTGTTGACTTGCAATTTCAATAGCAAAATTCGAACGGAGGCCCCGGCAACGCCTAGATTAACCTGTTACGATGTGCTAAAAAACTAACCCTACCGTAATTCATTGCTCATAAACGAATCTATTTATCCCCTGAATGATGGTAGTTCTACCTAAACCGCGGGAACCAGCATGACTACCGGCTGAAGGACTTCCCAATCGCGATGGAGCTCAACCTTGGTGATAGATAGTAACTATGCCTAGTAATCAAAGAGCACCCAAAACATACAGGTGTGCCATCGGCCACCAAAATTTGATAGATTCTTTTGGATATACAATAGAAACTTTGATCTACCCTTTATTCAACCTTGAGGGACTAAGTCCACCCCATTCTCCCTAAACATACATAGAACAAACACAATCGTATCAAAAGAGAAAGGAAACCAATGACAGCAGAAACTGAAAATGCACGTAAAGTCAACCAAGCTGAGCTGATTTGTATTTTTGCAACATACAAGTTATCTCAATCTTTTCCTTTGCCTGCAAATTACATCAAGGTCGTGGTTTGTTAAATTGATAGCAAATTTTATAACCGGAAGTCATAACGACCTCTCTTAGTTAGAATAAGCATGAATTCCTCCCTGGGAGGTTGAAAATATATCTCGAGTATTTCCTCTAATAGATAACCATGCTAAACCACGCAGGTTGAACCCTCAATGGTTCAATTCGTCCATGAGGAAACTCCACATCTTCACATCGTTTCCTACAATCTTTAGCGACCTCAAAGACATTTAGATCAAGCGCTTAGCAACGTCGGAGCATGGGAGTGGTGCGGCTCGCGCATTTATCAAAAAGCGCGTGCTTAGGGCTGCGTACATTCTACCTCTTTTGTTGCTGTTTTGGTGTGTAATATTCATAATGGTCAAGCGTTTGCCAGGCGGGCACCCCTGGACGGGTCTCGCTGGGGTCGCTACCAGTCCCCAAACCTACCTCCTTTCTCCCACCCCGGCTCTACGTCCATCTTTATATACGTATATATTATATACTTATAAAACTATAAAATTTTGTATATAAAATATATATAAATATATACATATATATTTTAAAAAATTTATATATATAAATATATACATATATTTTTTTCTTCTTTCGTGTCCTCGTCGTCTTTCTGGCGTTGATTATTTCTTCGACGAGGACACGAAGGTTGTGCCGACGCGAACGACTGACACGAGGTTATTCGAGGAGAAAATAAAGCAAATCAACAAAAGAGAGAGAGGGACACGGGAAGGGGTGGGACAGGGGTTCGCAATGGAATTTCGGCAGGTCGTGGTCAGATTCATTCCCAAGACGAAAAACGGGGTCGATTGACACCAAACACAAGGGGGGGACGCAAAATTGGGGCCAGGCCCACTGGGGTCGACTTATGTAGTTTAGTATAGGGGCGTTTGGCGGGCTCTCCCGCCCTAACGGCTGGGCAGGACGACGCCCGCACGCCATCGTTGTACTCGCTACGGCGAGTTAGATGATGGGCGACACGCCGGTCCCGTGTGCTAATATTGGAAAAATGATAGAACGGATACGATAAGGAGAGTTTTGACGGAGGTGAGGGCGGTTTCGATGGTTGTCCCGGATTAACGTGTGGCAGGACGGAGACCCGCCAGACATATTTGCAGAGATCTTGACGTGTTGAACGCAATGAGGGTCGATATGCCCACTTTTGAGTTGGGAATAAAATTTCAGGTATTTTATACCCACCATTAGTCATTGTTCCAAGCTGGGGGCACCTTAACAGGTTGTGGCGGGTTAGCAGGAAGTTGAGCGGAGGCCCGCCGTATATGATTGTGCTCGCCAAAAGTAGACGAGTAAAATAAGGGGTCGCATGTGTGCACGTAGAGTCGGGAATCGGGTACGGGAATGGTGCAAAACTGACAGGAATTTATTTCAATTTTGTAATAGACTATGGAGTGGTGGCAAAACAGAAAGGCAACTCTTATACCAGCATGATGGCTGGACGAATCGAGATCCGCTTGGGTTCGTAAGGTGCCCAAATGGAGGGGCTACGTAATGATGTGCAAGATCCCGGTTGGCGATTCGGCAATAAAAGAAGGATCGGTTTCCATGGCGCTAGTCAGGCGATGCTAGATGGTGATAGCGTGAAGCGGGATATTCAGCGGCCGTCCTCTGGCGGATCAAGAGGCACAATTAAACCCTTCGGTGTTCTTTGGTTGTCCGGTGGCACATGTTGTTTGGTGAGATAGTCCGTTCTATCGAGAGTGGCCTGGTTCGCAAAAATAAGCAGTCCCAAAAGCGACCATTCAACGGAATCGGCTGGAACCACTGACCATGCATGGAGGTTTCGGACATTGGAGTTGAACAGGGGACACAAATTAGAAGATTCGGCCGATGGGGCGGGAAATGACACAGGGAGCGTTGAAATCTGCTATATACCTACATATATATACATACATACATAAATACTCTTATCCCAAGCCACTATCAACAACCAAACTTAGCGTAAATAAGTTGTTGGTTCAATTCCGACGTGTTTCGCTGCTTAATGTTATGGTTAGATCCGCGTGCGATTTGAGGTATTTTGGCCTTATCAGAAAACCCCTAAAACGCACTATCAAAAAGCACTCGTGTCGATTGCCCGAAATGTGAACCGGTGGGCGGCTACGCGCCGACGAACAGGCTGGCAGCCATCATTTCCGAATAATCGGAAGCTACTGTACCCCTGGTTTTCTATTGATTTAGGTTTGCAATTTTGTTATTTTCGTGACCATGGTTACATGTATTATTTAACCTAAGTAAAATTGATACTTTTGGTTCTGATCACTAGTAAGGCAATGCTTTAACTGGAGTAATCGACGGTCTCCTATTTCCGGAAGGTCGTAACCGTAAACTTTCACTGCCGGGCTGCGACGGGTCCAGTTCCAAATGAATTCTACTGAACCGCAGAAAAGATTGCTCTTCAGCGTGCATCTAGCAGTTTGTGGGGCGACTCCTAGTTGCTCCAAGCCGAATTCCTATCATATCGAAAATTGAACTTGTTCCCCACTCCTCTATGAAAATGCTCCATCTAATCCTCAAGTAATCGCATACATATGGCCGAGGTAAAACATGCAATGGCGAAGCATTAGAAACATATACGCAACGAAATAATCAGCAAAATAATCATCATGTATTACCGGGCAAAGCATTAATAGACAAATTAGCAAGAGATTAATAATCGACACAATGGTATTAATACGACCATGGCACCATGCAATATATTTCATGATCCTCTCGTAGCCTGAATCTCCGCAAGCCTTACGGGTGTGCACTGAGGTACTATTGAAAACCGACCTATCGTGGTCGTATTCAATTAGGACGTAAATAAATGATTTCCGAGCCAAAACCCTGCAAACACGTAACAGGCCGGAACGGTCCTGTTATATATAGCTTAAGTAATACACCCACATATACCTATGTAATATATGCTAGTTTGGTTACGTATAAGGGAATTTCTAAGCAGTGATAGCTAGCTATAAAATAGACCAGTAATGCTTAAAATGAATACCACTCACGGTTATAAATGACTAAATTTTGAACAGTATAATTTTTGAAAAAACCCTGCGCTGGATAAGATGATTTTGTTATCTAGAGTACAACAAGATTATACTATACGTTTTCTTGGGGTTTCCAGCGTGTTTTGCATTACAATGAGTGTCAGGCTATCCAACACGTTGGATACGATGGTTTTACTATCTAGAGTCCAACTTATCTATGTAGACTATATTATACTTTTTCTTGGGGTATTAAGGTTGATGGTTTCCGAAACGTGTGTTTTCATTAGTTTGGTTATGTACTGCGTGCAGGGCTTCAAGAATGGTATATAGGTTTTTCTGAAGGCTGAATAATGGCTTGGTCATCTAGAGTCCAGCGCAAATATTTCATGCTTTATCAGCATTGGGTTTATGTTTTTTGAGAAGTTTTCGTTGGGTTTATGGTCAATAAACCCGATTTCCAGAATATAGTCGGTCTTTAGTAGTTTGGTACTATACATGTCATCAAAAATCCTGAATATAATGATGAATACAATGGTTTGTTTATAGACACCAACACGAATATTCCATGCATTTTCAAAGGATTTCAATGGGTTTAGTGTCAGTGAACGTGATTTTGAGAATACCTGTCTTCGATAGTTTAGTTATGTATTGTGTATTGCGTAGGACACCAAAATAATTCATATATAGGTTTTTGGTGCGTTCGATACGTTGGTCTGGTCATCTACAGACCAACACAAATACTGTCTTGATGCGTTGTCAGCTGTTTTTACTGGGTTTAGGGTTGACCAGGTTTTAAGTTTTTCAGTGGCTGCAGGATTCCCATAGGTTTGTGGCTTGGTAATTCCATCAACATGGCCTGTTACAGGTAAAATCGCGAAATCAAAACTTTAAAATGATACCACCTCGTTCCGTTTTACGCTCGAATGCAAGATACTAGTTAATAGTGAATGAAAACTGACTAAAATAATGTCAACAGCAAAAACTGGAAGTACGATGCGGATATTTTGATTATTAATACGACTCTAAAAGGATTTATATTGCAATTCAATATTGTAAAGAACGTTACCATTTTCGCAAACGTGTGCTTCACCGAGGGTAACTACACTTCTCAGAAAAATCCAGGCATATTGGAACATAGTGTAGATATTTCAAAATTATTCCCTAAGCTGTGATCTGATCGGAAATAGTTATTTTCAGATGCACACAATGCCAAATCTGAACCAACCGAAGCTGAACCTCGTTCTACAAGTTCTGGTGCCATCCCTTCGTCCAGTGTTAATGTTGATAACCCTGCTGGAAACATACGGGGTCGCCTTACGGCCACAGCAGGTTCATCTAATGTTATGCTATCGGTGGATAGTGAAGAGAGCGAAGTAGTGAATGGACAGAACTTTAAAGAAAGTGGCAAAACTTCTGCGGTTGACGTACAGCATCCCGCTACGTTGCCTTGTGTCCGACGTGTAGATTCTCTTATAGAAGAATCGCAATTCCGGCCTCCTTATGGCCATAGGTTGGCCATCAACATTAAGGGTGAGCGATTTGACCAACGAAATGATAAAAATAATAAAAGAATATCGGTGCCGGCACAACAACGGAATATTAGTGATTCCACTGGACTATCTCCGGTGTTGGGTAAGATTTTGCTTTTGGGCGTTTACATTTAGTAAGTTGTGATTATAACTCGTAGAAGAAACAGATTTGAAAAAAATTTTGCCAACAATTCTTTTTCAGAAGAGCAGTGGAATTGCAAGTATGTATGGTTTGTGTTTGTTATGTGTGGTGTTTCGTTTCGCC
Organism: Trileptium ribeirensis; assembly: GCA_030248225.1. Classification (NCBI taxonomy): domain Eukaryota; kingdom Metazoa; phylum Nematoda; class Enoplea; order Enoplida; family Thoracostomopsidae; genus Trileptium; species Trileptium ribeirensis. The sequence continues at coordinate 13,762 of JASANE010008745.1, forward strand.
GTAAATATTAGTTGATAATAGAGCTTTGAAATATAATTAGTAATTAGGGACACGAAATATATCCCAAAATACGTCTGTTTGCAATTGATTCGTCGGTTAGTTCTCGGCACTATTTTAATTCATATCAGCAAGTTTTTCCGTCATATTCAGTTTAATAGTCAATACTACTTATCGATGTAGGTTTAATATGGTCTTTTTATTGTATTGATTTCATGATGAAACGGTTAACAGTAGAAAGAGGGTAATTCACTAAAAACGGTTTTGAAATAATAAAAACCAATAGAGTTGCAACTTTTCAGAATTAATACACGTACCCGGTCCTTGCAAAATAAATTAACCGGACCCGGAATTTTTGAAAACGAATACCCGCACCCGGAATTTTCGTCAGAAATACCCGAAATAAGCGGAATACCCGAGCCCGGATGCAACTCTAAAATCCACCAGTATTATAATCGTACGCAAAAGTATTAATTGGCGTGTGTCGATATAATAATCGATATAAAAAGTCTTTTACCCTCTATAACGTTAACCTTGTGATAATTAATTGTCTGTAGCCAGAAAATTGAAAAATCTGCGAATTACGTTCCTTCAGTAAACTGATAAACAATACACGTAAATTCAATTCAAATAATATTCAATACTTTGCCGAATTACATTGTGTATCCAATCCAAAAATTTTCAATAACGGAACTCGATAACAACACTAATCAGCACTGCTAGCTTTGAAATAAATATATCTTACACGAAAAGAAAAAAATACTCGCATAATAAACAGTTGATGTACCAACGGTTGGTCAATCTTCTGTTACGGATTCACCCTCCCTGAGCGCAACACAAAATTGTCGGTTATCAGCGGGAACAGATTGATTTACCATCTCTGCTTAGACTTACTATTCAGCGAAGCCTTTCCTCCGAGAACGGCAGCTGAAATATTTTGTACCGTGTGCCCAAGTCTCAACAGATCCGCGGCGAGTATGCTTCCGATCTAGTGGAATCATTTTGCATCTCCGCTCAATTCAATATTTCACGTAAGACGCATTCAAGTCGTCAAGGCGATACATTATAATATGATGAAACTGTCGCCAGTTGACACGTCAGCAACGACGCGATTCTTCAAAGTTTGGGTGGTTAGCTCCGGGAAATTCATCCATTCGAAGATATCAGTCTCGTCCATGTTGTATTTTAGTTCCTCCACGACTCACCCAATCTGCTGGAACTTTCGATGTGATTTAAATATGATAATAGGCCGTGTCACACTCTATCTGACTATACCTAGATTCCATAAATTTGTACTCTATTTCGACCAGCCGATGGTTTACCGGGATGCGGTCGAGGAAATACAAAAACATTGGTCAAACAGCTTGGTTACGGTTGTGACCACCTTCAAACATATAAAACATGATAAAGAGCAAGCAATGAAATGTTTTGAAAACTCCTGAACATGGATAATCAAATTATCTGTAGGATATTTCGTGTAAACAGCAAAATTATTTGTTGCTCACCTCTTCCGGCCTAAGAATTTGTGGCAGCTTTGGTTTCACGAAACGGGTGCCCCTAAAATTTCGTACTCTGACTAGCTTAATTTATTTTCGTAAACTTTATCCCAGCGGTAAAGCATTAGAACGTCTAAAATGGCTTGGATTTTTACATATTGCAAAATTTTTTCCAGCACTAAATACTTGAAAATGCATGCAAAAATTAGTGCTCTGTTAAAATACTAGAGTGCCCGCCAAAAATTACCTCCTCGTAATTCGCTGAAAATAAATTTTTCTGGCTTCTATCACAGGTCATGCTCTGAGGTAAATTTTGGCTTCCTCCAGGTCAACCTTCAAGCAGATCCAGGTATTTTGAGGTGACACAAAAATGACAGTTCTAACAAAAACGGTTAAAACAAAACTCAATACTACACTTTATGTTTCCATTATTTATTACAAAATCCTAATAAAATGAAGTGCGGCTTGCAGAAATACGCACTTTCAGTACCTAAAATACAAATATGCAACAAAAACAGCTACATGCTGTAAATACATGAAAACCTGTGTTGAAATGGAATGAAAAAACGCAATTATAAACCTCCCAGTTGACCTGGGGGTACAGTCACCCAAGGAAATTCCCCAGGTATTTTCAGTTCCCAGGTTGTAATTGGTGGGGTACCTCAAACCGGCAAAGTAAAATTTTGGTCCTATGGAAAGGCCTGTATTTATACATTTACTGGAATAACAACTTCTTAAAAGGCAAAAAGGTTCCGGCGGGAGTTGGCACTTAGCCTTTGGATTGGCAGGACGAGACGACGCGCTAGACTCCTAGATCTTTTTTTAATAACGGTGTCCTCGGGTCATTTGATTGGCACGCAATGTTGAACTAAAATAAGATTTTGGAGACAACACGAAGACGAAATTTGAAATAAATACTCGCTGCCCCAGGTCTTGTATATACCTTAGCGGATTACACAAAGCATTTTAACTCTATATTTTATAACTACACGATCTACCGAACATTCAAAGGAAAATTCTGTGGATTAATGGTTTTTATTAAGTAATGGTAAACACAACAGTACTGAAATTTATAAAACCATAAAGTGAGTCTTGTGTGAATCTTCCTACATTTAGTAAGTATTGCCGAACATGAAGATGCGTCGACTCACGAGATATCTCAGCAACTGTGGACAACAAGCGCAGCCGAAATGTCCGCTGAAATTGACATGCCGGATGATTCACGAGATTTGTTTGATGATTCATCTGGTTAGTAGTTCGCACCAATAGCAACCTTCGCCAGAAATTCTGTGTCGCGTGAATAATTTTCATAGAATTGAATGTCTTAGTTTTTCGAAATTTGAAAGGAGTTTGTTTGTTTTCTAAAATAATAACTCTGGCTGATGTTAGTACGAGAAATTACGGCCACTCCTGGCAATTGTAGTCGAAAGGTCACAAGTTAAAATAGTGGGGGAGGCGCACGATAAGAGGGTTGTCCCCGGTTTAACCCGTACAGTTTCGCCGTAATCTTCTCAAAACAATTTTGTGGGGTGGACGAATTTTTCTGGTCGGGGAGTGAGATGGGTCTTCGAAACTTTTTTGTGATCTCGAACAGGTGCCGATCTTGCCGCAAACCCGGGGTGGCCCAACTGTGGAGGGGGATGCTCCATAGCCCCACCCCCCACTAGCGAAATGCCAGTTTCTAGCAGTGTTGACTATTATGGGTCTCGGCTATTTATGTAGCAACAACACAAGCACTTAAATTTGTGTAGCTTGGATATTGGACGAATATAAAATGGAACGCAAAAATGAGTTTCTATGGTAGTGTAATTCCCATTTTCACGCCAGTCATCAACAATTTAGTTAACATTGATATGCTGTTCTTACGTTTCGTGTTGTTAAATTTAGCCTATGAGTTTGTGGATTTTTTCCTGTAGCATCACCCGAGCAACTTTTTCGGTCCTGGCCATGGTCCGGATCGGCTAAGTCAAAAATCTGTTTTCAACTAATAAACGCATTTTTGTCAACTACAGTATACCATATTTGCTGAGTTTATTTTTAGAGGCAGTTTTGACCTACTTCATGTTTAGAGAAATGTTATCGTAACACATTTTAAGAAACTCTACATCAACTCTGAGCACCAAGTTTAATTTTGGAAAAACTTTGTCAATATTTGCAGCTGTGGTCAGGAACTTTCAGCGGTCTGGACCGGTCCAGCTGTCCGGACTGATAAAAAATTTTAATGTCGATCTGGACCCGACCGCGGACGTCATTAGTGAAATCCATAACTCAAATTCACAACGTCCAAAGTTCTCGCGCGAAAGCTTGAAATCTGCATTTGTGTACTTGCCCCGAAAACTTATTCCAACCCATTCCCCATTTAAAAGTGAGTAGAGTGGGTCTGACTAAAATTCTTGATTGTATCTCGAGACATCGAGAAGTTATTACTTCATTCCATAATTTGAGAAAATCTGTGAGGTTTGTGATTGTGAAGCGATGTTTCCGCCGACCTCTGCATAGTTTTCACCCCCGCCTCAGTATTCTAGAAATTCTAGAGCATAGCAGTTCATGTCTAATGTGTCACAATTTGAAAAGCGATCACATAAGTTTGGTTTCGCGGCCTTAGGCGATTTAGCATTTTGCAGTTATGAAATATGTCAGCCAACCTCAAGGTACAACGTACCGACATTAACATGGAATGCGACGAAAATTGTGTGAAGAATCACCCAAATTCAAATGCTTCTCCAGCTGAGCTGCGCAACCATACCAAAAGAGTGCGAGTTCAGAAAGAAAAATGAAAAATTGCGAAAACGAGGAGTATAGTTAAGGCTCTGAAAATTTATGAGGACTACAGTACTCGCCAGAAATGAGTGTCACATTTCGAACGAACGAACATCGAACAAAATTTATTTATTCTCGAACACTTTTCGAACAAACTTCGAACAGCTTTCGAACAAATTTCAAAAAAGTGCGCCAAAATTTCGAACACATCTCGAGCAAAATTCGAACATATTTCGAACAAAATTTTGAATTTATCGAGCGAACATCGAACAAACTTCGAACGAACAGCACTCATTTCTGGCGAGTACTGTAGATGTCCCATAGTGACTGTACCCACTATTATAAAGAGTTATTGTCACAATATTCCTTGAAATAAGCAAACCAATTACATCGGCATTATAGAAAAAGCAGCTTATGGTGGGTGCAGAGGCCCCAGTCCCTCACCCGTCGACGACAAAGGCTTTATGATAATCGCCGCTTAGGTTAAGGTGCGGGATAAGAACTTACGATTGTATTGCACTATACTTTAGAGGGTTAGGTTGTAATTAATACTGTGCTTAAGTATGAATATCCATACAAGTTTATTTAGAGCTGAATAAATTGAATCATAATGTTAATTTATTATTGCGGTCATCTTGTACTTTAGTTCTGTCTTCGGGTTTATTTTCGCCATCAACGTTCGTATTTGTTTAGCATGTGATGTTTGAAGACACATTTTTGAGCAAATGTAGAACCGATCATACAACTATTCGCAGTTTCGCTCCATTGCGACTTGCATTTAATGCACATTGGAAGAATTTATCGGGCACCTCCATTTCGGCCGACGTGAAAATTTCGGCCTCCGCCTATCTCTGCTATAGTTGTTCAATGGCTACAAAGCAACCGCTACTGGAAACGTTTTGGCCATTGTTAATAATTGATTCTAGCGGTAAGAGTTGGCTCAGGCGAAGAAAATAACACTGCTTTCAGAAGACATACCGACACATCAAAATCATTTGCTATGTTTTCACGTTGATAAGCCTAAAAGCGATATTTTTGTTGCCAAATTGGCTGATTTGATGCCATTCATATGTGCCTAGTCGGTCATAGTGGCCGTACCAATACTGTGCTTATATTAATATGTTGACATTTTCATGATGTGTTACCACAGCTTGAAAATAATTAATACCGCTTACCCATAAAAACAGACAGGCATATTTCGCTTTCATCATTGGTCCGTTCAGCAACGGTTCTCTGATAAATCCAATTTCAACTAACCGTGGAAAGTAGTAGTTCATATAGTTCTGCTTAAATACTATTTGAAATATCAGTTATTATTGAAACTTATAGATACAGTTCCAATTATCAGCCACCAGCGAGCATCAGATTCAATGATCGCTTATCTAAAGCTTTTTTGGCGCGGTGTCCGTCCATTTTCCACGTATGATTTTACCGAAGCAAAACCATATCAGAAAATCTTACTGCTATTACAAGTTAGTTGAACACAAGTCTTTAAAGTGAAATAGTTATTATTGTATGTAAATATTGCTCAAAATTACAAGTTTTATCGTATCGTGCAACCATATTTCACATCTCCGGTACCTGTTATTCACAATTCACTGAACAGTCGCCCATATTGCTTTTATTTTCCAGTTATATTTAAATCAATATAATGTATTTGGGATAAAGTCGTTCTAGCCTTAACGTGCTCCAGCTTTTTTCGGTTTCCATGTATCATAATGCGTTGTTACTGCACAAAATTTTGACTTTACTGTAGGGTGTTGAGCTGTAATAGTCAGAGGTACCATGTCTTCTTCATAGGTGTGGAGAAGGTGGTACGCTTGCCAGTTGGTTGCACCTGACCTGTATATGTTGGGGAGATGTTTGACAGTTGTAAAGTTTCATTATGATCGATGATGATGCCAAAGCTACGTCAGTCAGCTGTTACGTTAGCAACAAACTGTGATACACTGATTATTGAAAACAATTTACTTCAAGAAATAGTAGTTATTATTGATTTATTTTTGCTTGGACGTCGCTAAATGTGGATTATGACCAAGCCGCCTCAGAATTTTGGCAGATTTTATTACTATTAGGGTCCAGAAAAATGTACCGAATGGTTTTTGATGGCGATTGATGAAGACGGCTCACCGCTCCTGTAGAATTTGCACACGTCAACATGTTCAAATCATAGTCTGTGTATGCTATTGAAAGTTTCGTCTTGAAATTTGGGTTATTAGTTAGTATCTACACTGTCACCATAATTAAAAAAGAAAAATATAACACATGTAAACTGTGTTACATTTTTATTCAGTTTAACCAAGAGTGCATTAGGGAAGAGTATGACACTTGTGTGCACTCACATGTTAGCCCGCGTTTGATGATGCGGGCGTTTTTGGCCTGACCCCGCCCACAGAGCTTTTTTGGGTGTGGGGTCGAGATGCCCCGACCCCCAGTTTCTGGGGCAGGGGGGTCGGATTATAAGCAGCTGCCTATAACCGGAACCCCTAGAAATTGAAGGGGGTATGGGCTACCATATCATGTCAGGCCGAAAATGCCCGTATCATCAAACACGGGTTTACATTTGAGTGCAGGAAAGTGTCATACTCTTCCCTAATGCACACTTGGTTTAACTAAGTGGGACAGAAAAAATTATCTCATTTGCATTACAAGCTGTGTAGAAATGGTGGATGTCTTATATCACTAGTAGACTGTCTTATCTCCAAGACGGTGAATACTGAGTGTTGAATATGTAACTCAGAGAGATGTACAAAATTATTACATTGAGCATTAATTACAAAATAGGTCAATTACACTGAACATTACTCTACCAAATGAGACGAGAAATACAATATAGCTGGAGCGGTTGCAGAGATACTATCATTTTTGTGTATTTTTGCGCCTCTTGGGACCGTTTATATAACCTTGTTGACCCAATTCTGCTACGAAATAATGACAATAGGCGCATACATTTGCAGCTATATAGAGAATGAATTTCTCTATAAAACAAGACCAAAAACACCCATATAGCATGAGCGGTTGCCGAGATATTACCGTTTTCATGTATTTTCTGGTCCACGGGCTTATTGAAAAAATTTTTCACCGAATACTGCGGCACTAAATAATTACACTAGCAGCACTACACCGTTTGTATTCATAGATGATGACTTGATGTAAAAAATGAGACCAAAACGCCCATATATCTCGAGTGGTTGTAGAGATATTACCAGTTTCGTGTATTATGGGCCTCGTGGATTCATTTTACAACCTGTATTAACCTAAATCTTACATTCCAAAAGAGTCGAACCGAAGGATTATATATTATAGCCTTATAGAGGCTTACTTTTTTCCAATCAGTCAAGTTTCATTAAGATATATGCACCGGTTGTCGAGCTATAATAATTAACGTGATTTTTGGTCCCCTTTGCAACCAGAGCCGAGCCCCTTTGGCACTGTTTTTCGGGAGAATATATTTAAATCGGACTTTGCGCCTAACTAAAGTTCACAAATAAAGATTCCAAGCTTTCAAAATGAGCTACGCGAATAAATCTGCCCAGCCAAGCTTGAGTTATGCGAATCACCCTAAACACCCAACAACTTACATTGTCAAATTTCGCCACTGTCACGGCTAATAAGAGTTCCTCGCTCCGCTCGTTTCACTCAATCACTCACTCAGAATTCAATTAAACATAACATTGTCTATTCCAAAGTGTTTATAAATAATGGAACCTCGTCGGTTCCAGCGATACGTCAATTGGTTCGAGTACTGTAATTATGTTTTATGTAAAGAATGGATATGGAACGATGTAGAGACTTTTGTTATTTCGTGTTTCAGATACATTGTAATTATTTTGTACGACTTTGGTGCTGTAATTAAAACGTTGGTATCCGTCGTCCGTCAGTATTAAAAGTTTTTTCCCGGAACCACTATTTAATCACAATTTCAAACAATTTTTTATATTGATAGCTTCCAACCGACACTGGTTGAATTGCAGTGCGACCATATTAAAAATAATTATTTTTAAATATTTCAATTCAGTTTAATTTTTTGTTTTGGTTTGTACAGCTATGCTGTTTGCGTTTGAAATCAACATAGTGTAATAATTGTCTCGTGTTAGGAATTGTGTGACCACGCTATTTATGATCTTTTTGTTATGTCAAGGATCTGGCATAGTACAATAATCGTCACAAGTGAATGCTGTTTCGATGTTCGCTCGACGTTAAAATTATAGCGACTGAATTTTTTGTTTAAAATATGTTCGAATTTTAATCGAAATCTCAAAAGTTTTGTCACGCTTTTTTAAAAATTTGTTCGAGACCTGGTGGAAGTTTGTGGGCGATTTGTAATGGCGACGACAAAGTTTGCTCGCATTCTGTTCGATAGTCGTTTGTTTGAAACGCGACAGTAATTTCTGGCACGAACTGTGTTTATCTGGGCTTGCCATCCCGGGGGGGGGGGCGCCCCCCCCCCCCCCCCCCCCCGAGAATCGCTGCCCCCCGGCCGAAGGCCGCCCCCGATTCGGCCTCCCCCCCCGAGAATTTTGGTGCCCCCCGGTTCGAATTTTGACCCCAAAAAACTCTGAGCCAATATTTATTTGCGATATTTTTTGGGCCAAATTTCATACTTTCTGAGTAAAAATTTCAAATTTTCGCTCTGCGGGGCAGCGCCTCTTACCAGTTTACCTAAATCCATGGTTCCATCGATCGTCACTTAATTAAGTAAGAGCACTTATGTATGTAAAAAATTCACCAGATAAAGATGACGATCGATAATCGCGACAAACAAGACATCGCTGTTGCCATTTGTTGTTGCTGTTGTTGTGCAGTTGTTCTCGCGGCGTGGGATGTGGAGGTGAGAACTTTTGGGAAGGGGAAGGGGGGTTTATTTTTTTTGACATTTAAGCTTTTGTATTTTTTGATTTTTTTGACATTGAAGCTTTTGTATTTTTTGTTTTTTTTTGTATTTTATATTTTTTTACAAAACGTCGAAACTGAAGCTCTGCTTAATCAGAGCACATCGCTCCGTCCCCGGCAGCACCAGCGTCGTCTTCCGTTTAGACGACGATCCGTCGTATCCGCTGATCATCATCGCCCCCGCGGACGCCAGGCACTTCTGATTCCCTGAATCCGCTGAATTCAGCAGACACATTGAGCACATCGTCTTGCTCGTCAAGAACGATGTCGACATCATCACCGCTCTCAATTCGGTGCTGTTCCTCCACTTCCACCGGATTGATGGCTGCAAAAATACGATCTTGCTGCTTCTGCCGTTGAATGAATCGTTTGAAGCGGCTACTAAATGCAGCTGATACAAACAATAGTAACTAATACGTATTAGTTCAACTACTACTACCACTATACCCTTTCTGAAACGCTGACACAAAATAAAAATACAATATAGTGGCGTTGGAGCACCTGCATTGGTGACCGGGCACCTAAAATAAGTATACAGGTGGGATAAGTACCTGTACCGCTACCGGGTACCTGAAATTAAAAGTATAGATGTTGGAAGATGTAGGTAAATCACGTTGTTGAGGAATTGTGGCAAATTTTTAAAAAAATTGCCCCCCCTCCGAGAATTTTTTGCCCCGCGGTTCATGCCCCCCCGAGATTTTTCGCCCCCCGGTTCCGAACCGGGGGGGGCCCCCGGTTCGGCCCCCCCCGAACTTGATCGGCCCATGGCAACCCCAGTTTATATGGATATTTAATCATTAAAATTTGGACTTACATTATAACGTTGATATGTCTGATGACAAGTTTTCAATTCCTAATGGTCGGACACCCTAAGTCATATTCGCGTCCCCCCCGAGCCCCCGGTGGAATTTTGACAATGTTAGAAAAAAATGTGACGCAAGGTTGCTGAAAATCAGTATTTGTGAGCAAAAATTGAAGGAGATGGAGAAATTGTTGCTGCCGTCACCTTGCGCACCTGCCGCCAGAAGCATCTACCCTCTTAGGAGGCAAAACTTTTGAACCTAGACTGTAAGACTTTAAGTATGAAACGTAGTTGGACTTAAGCTGTTATTCTGTTGTAAGTTAATTGTCGCGCTTTTACAATGAAAAAAACGTACCCGTTATATTATTTCGTTTTTGAATCATACTGAGATTTGAAGCAGCGCCTTTATTGCATAGTTTCACTTCCCAGCTACTTAGTAACGCGGCTATCTGTTTTTACAACCTGATCGATAGCCTGCTTCAAGGTTACTTACTTTCAATAACGATTAATATTATTGCTTTGTAATTTTTTGTTGCTTAGGATATTAGTTGTTTTATTTCAGTCTCCGGTCATCGTAATTATGAAGTTATCAATACCGCTGATTGATATCGAGGCGAATTTATTCAACTGGAATAAGGCGCTCATTTGTTTTCAATCTATTTGCTCGCCTGTGATTGCCGTATTCCTTATGAAATGTGAGAGTTTTTGTTTCACTGGCTTATGCATTTTGTGTTTTATCAGTTTGAAGGTTAAAACATTTTGTAGTATACTTTGCATAAAGTTAGTTGCTTAAAATATTTTAACTTTCATTATATATTGTTTCGATTCATAATCTTTAGATATGTGTTGAAATTTTATAAAATTTTTTAATTATAATTAAAAATTTAAGGTTACCATAATATTATGTTACCATCAGACCTCGTAGCTGGGCATTATAAACATTGACTGTAATACTGTATTCTATAATTGCTCTGCTTTCATTGCGTGCTTGTCTTACTTGTTATTGTACTGTTTTCAACCTTGTGTTAAGGACTATAATGTCTTGTGCTCGATAACAATGGTGTTTTTCGTTTGTAATTATTGTCTTGCAGTTTGTGTGCAATACAGATCTCAAACGGAACGGATTGGGTTGAAATTTGTTTAGTTTTGGGACGGGTCGGGTAAGGATTGCGTATGTTTGGTTTAGCATAAGCGCACCGAATAATGAACTGTGCCAACTACGTTGAAAGTGCTGAGATATTTGAAGCAACAGCAGGTTTAACATGATGCAGTTGCTATGAGGAGACGTTCCTGTCGTGCAGCCGGAGCAGCTTTCGATAAAACAGTCGCTGAAAATCCATGCACTGCCTAGTTACGAGTAGTAATTCCAATTTTGTGATAGATGGTTATCGGGTCTTGTCGAGTTGATAATATTTTCAACCAGATGTAGTCTGTATTGTTTAAATGGCTTTGGTAGCTAAATGCTTTTGTGAGCTTGTCCGATCTTCCCTGTATGCTATTGCTCGATATATTTTGTGCTTTTTCAGCACTTACTTTCGGTAATTTTTTCTATATAGGTTACTGTTGTGGTCAGTTCCAGTATCCGTTAAATATAGTGGTGATCGATCGATGTGTGTTCCAGATTTAGTCCAAAATTTTGCTCAAATTCGGTGCCGCACCGCCCCCGTATGATTTACGAGGATACCAATGTTGTGCTTGCCGTGGTCCTGAACTTTGGTTTCTGCCAGCGAATTAAAATAACGTAATTGAAGGCAAACCACAGACATACTCACGTCAAAGTATGCAGATATTAAAATTTTATGTATACTTGGTCTGTCCACAAGTAGTAATTATTATTGAAAAATATTTGGGTTACAGATAATTTATGAATTTCGGGACATAAATAAGCCATGGATGTAGTTTAACGTGGTGGTTTCAGGCATATGAGGGGGTCGCCGAAAATGAGGGATTTAAAAAGTGGAAGTCCACCGCATCCCCATCTATAGACAAGCCAGCATATATTTCGGCTTAATTTATTAGCATTAACTATGTGCATTTAGGTTATTTTTCAGATGAATCCGTTATGATCAGTGGAATGTTTCCGCTTCTAGCTGCCGTTGCTGCTGCAGGAATCATTTTTGCAGTTGCTGTTGCGAATACATCGACTAGCTACGAACCACCTTTGTATTGTAAAGTATGTAAATAAAACATTTTGACCAAAGTTGTAACTTTTAATAATTAATATTATAATATAATGCGGAATTATAATATATTATAATATGATACATATAATATATATAATATATTATATGCAATAAAAATATATTATTATTGTAACAATAGAAATCAAAAATACTATTAATTACTTTATTAATATAATATAATCAATATTATAATAATATTCTACATTATGTTGACAATAAAACTGCTGTGAATTGCAGTGATTTAATTAAGCTATCTTCGTTTTCTATACGAATGTAGCTTTACCTATGTTGTAAATTTTAGTTGCACATTGACAGGTAATTACGTTTGCTAGTTTGTTACAATTGATTGGGTGGTGAACCATTGATGCTTGAAAACAGTAACTTTTTCGATGCTGAATCTGTGTTTTGTAATAACTCAATGAAATATGTTTTTTACGTTTTAATTTATTGTTCAACATCGTTGTATGGCATTGAATAAAACCAACTGTCAGAATCTCAAAGCTGGACGTAAAATAGATTTTATACAATCATAGGCGCCGTTACAATACACTGCCTTTGTCAACTTGTATCCATTCTGAATATTACGTTGTGCATAGTGAGTAAATTATTAACAGCATTACACAATAAATTGTTTGATCATTACCTTGCGAAATTGTCGTATTTAGACTAAGACAGTGTTCACCTATAAGCCGCCGACATGGTCTTAGTTTATTCAGAAATTCCTACAGTTTTGGTATTATGTACTTCGGTTTTAGTTGTTGATGGCACACCTTCTATAAACGCTCTGATTTCCTGCTCGAATAATTCCACCTCGGATCAAGAATTTTTTGTTGCCAGGGTGTCAAAAACCCGTGGCAAAAATGTCAGCTCTGGAACGAACCCTGAGTAGGAATCAAGCATTACAGACGGCAGAAGCATAACGAGAATTCATTTTATGATTGATTTGCTTTTACAACACCTACAGTCGCGGCCAAAAATAAGTGCAATCGAAAACGATCGAAATCGCAATCGATCGAAATTTCGTTTAATCACAATCGCTCGAAATCGATCGATTTCGTTTAATGGAAAATAATCTAAGTTTTACAATTTTGAAATTTGTCTAACTGCGCCTAAATCGAAAACGATCGAAACCGAACGCAATCGAAATCCATAGAAATTTCGTTTAATCGGAATCCATCGAAATTTAGTTTAATCGCTGGGGTCTCTGTTCGCTGAAAACCTTCCAGGGGGCATGAGCCGGGAGGCTCCCTGGTTTTGAACTCGGGGGCTCCCGATTGTGCTAGGGGTATTTTGCCAAAAGAAAAAACGATTAAAAATCGTTCAGAAACATTGTCAAAACGCTTTTGATGGAGAGAAAAAGCTATTTTAAAGCATTTTGTAGTATTCAGCGCATAAGTTATTGTCATGTACTACAATGAATAACAAATTAAAATGGTTTGAACATTTCAGTTGCAAAGCAATGTTTTAAGTAATGGCTGAATAATGCCTATATGTGCGCAAATCACAATTAATATCAAACGCAAAAACGTAACCACACCTAATTTGTTGGTATAATGAAACTGTTAGCGATTAGTTTTAGGAATATCGAGGACATGAATTATATTAACTATATGAAAATTAGTCTTAACAATGTTTATGGTAACGATATCTTATATTTTGATCTATTTGATAATCATACAATTTTATGCACTTTCTATATTTTAAAATAAAGTTATATCATTTACACCATTTCCTGAGAATAAAAAGTAATCTATGTGGTGTCGAATAGCGAGGAACACATGAATTTATTATTATTAATTCGTCGGTTTTTAAGTTTATCTTCGTAAATACAACGATACATTAAGATTTTACGTATTTAGTTTGTCGCTTACGGTGGTTTTGCAATGGCCGTTATTTGGATTCAGGCGTTGGCTGAGGAGATAGTCAATATTTTGGGGGTAAGTGTTCCATGATAGCTAAGGATGGGGGTAAGTGTTGCATGATAGCTAAGGATGGGGGTAAGTGTTGCATGATAGCTAAGGATGGGGGTAAGTGTGCCATGATAGCTAAGGATGGGGGTAAGTGTTCCATGATAGTTAAGGATGGGGGTAAGTGTTCCATGATAGCCAAGGACGGGGGTAAGTGCTCCATGATTGCTAAGGAACGGGGTAAGTGTTCCATGTTGATGTTCTATTGTTCCATGTAAGATTGTCCCTAAGGAGGCTAATATCTAATGCACAGCTACAACATGTTATAAGCCGACACGTTTGTTTTGTACTTTTTTGTGTCTTCAAAGATAGCGAGTAACTTAGAAATACAGTTTTGCAAAAATGCTTTCTGGGTTCCGCAGATGCAAATTAGATAACTACATTTATATTGTAGTAACAGAAATCTTTTAACGAAATATTAACATGATCGTAATAACTAGAATCGGTATTGTGTGCTACACTAAACTAAATAAACAACCGTTAATGATTCAACGTTTACGTTGAAGCACTTTGTTCATTAATGTCAGAGTATTTTTATCATTATGAATGCAGTGGCGTAAATATCTTTTATATTTCTCGAATCTTGAGAAAATTTCTGACGTATGTAGGTTAAATAATTAATTTTAACATTGTTGTCATCGTTGTTAAGCAGTACAGCATTTCTGGATGTGTAAATGCACCGGCCCAGGTTATGTCTAGTGGTTATCAACTCACATTAAGTATATTCTTAGAAGCTGAGGATTAAAATTAAAGGTATGCTTCGAAATTTTAATTTTCTTTTTGCGTCTTTCGTATTTTTGGTGGTATAACGTACTTTTGTTTTCATTTTGGTATATAAATGTGAAGAATGATTTTTGCGTTATAGAGCCTAACGCTTGCCTTCTTTGATACCTGCCACACGAATACAATCACTTTTATCGTACTTAGCATAACAGGAAACCTATAAACACATTCTGATGACCTACAATCGTACACCAACATATTGAAAACGTGACAAAATTAGACTATCGTTGGTGCCAAAATCTACTAAATCTTGCTCCAGTACCATCCCATTGTGGGATTAGAAAGATGAAGCCAACGTGTTGAACGGGCTAAATAACCCTGTAATTACATCGCTCACCACCAACTAGCAAAAAAGATACCTTGTTAAAATTTTGGAAATTTCACTATTTGGGGGTATTTTTATATGTTTATCTCATAGCTCTAAAATGGCTGCACTAATAAAAATGCATTTCAGCAAATTTATAGCTTTCGACGGGATGATCTGATACCTTTGGCAACAGTTAAGAACTGAAA
Source organism: Trileptium ribeirensis (assembly GCA_030248225.1). NCBI lineage: Eukaryota > Metazoa > Nematoda > Enoplea > Enoplida > Thoracostomopsidae > Trileptium > Trileptium ribeirensis. The sequence continues at coordinate 29,156 of JASANE010008745.1, forward strand.
ATCTGGGTAACTCCAATTGGCCCAAATCAAAAATCGTGTCAAAATCAAGTAGGATTTGTGATAGTTTAGGGGTAGGAAATGATGGGAGTTGTACAAATACTAAGCGTGCTGCGCAACTACTTTGGGTTATGCGTCGAATAAAATATTTGTGAAAATCCACTAATCTGGTGAAGAGTTATGCGACGAACGGAGAAGAAAAAATTTTGTCGCTGTTTGAGGAAACTTAGGTCGCTCCGTTTCAATAAATAAAATGGCTCTTCAGAGAGCGATATTACATGGCCACTTGGCTCAAAAAGTGGTATCCATTTTCCCTTGATGACAACATAGCCTTTCATGATCGAGTATAGTGTTTTTGTATATTTTTACTGGTACAATACCTACTCATATATCAATCCGTTGCAGGTAGTGCCATTGATCATTCTTCGGCATCAACAAAACTTTGCAATATGTAGTCTTACTCTAATACCAATGTATGTATGTACCTGCGAAAAGTTTTCGAGCAGCACTGCCACACCTCAAAAATAGTTAAATTACCATGACTAAAGAAACATTGTGAATGCGCTATCATACAACCCACCGTCTCCAAATGATTCGCCTTATACTAAAACTGTTCTATATGTTCAAAATTTGGATGTAATATGAATAACAATATTAATAAAAAATTCGATAATGATGACCCGATCGTCATTTTCCACTGATGAGAATTTGAATGACAGGAGCACAACAGTCACTCGTCGCGAGAGCAACCAGAAACATGCAAGGACATTAACATTTTTCGGTTGTACTGTAATGCTTGATCCGCCTTGTTATTAACCGAGGAAGCCAAATAAAAGCAAAATTCTAAAGTATAACTTAGCAAAAAGCATCGCTCATGCAGATCGGATCCAGAATGTTGAACGCATTCGTAAGGACCACAGTGTTAATTATACTGGCCTGTCCACAGCCCGCCGAACAGTGGGCTGTCCCATGTACATTCTCGGGGGAAATTTCAAAGTGGGGGAATAAATTTTACTTAAAATACTAAGTCTTACGGCCGTACATGTATTTTGTAGCTATACAACGACGTTTTAGCATTAGAAATAGTGATAATTAATGTTTAAAAAACAGATTTTGAGACGTAGAAGATTGTTGGATTTAGTTAAGCATGGAGGTTTCAGCCGAATCGAGGATGGGGCGGACATGGGGGAAAATTTTACGAACATTAAGGATTTGGAAAGTGGGAAGGGTCATATCAATGTGCAAAGGCCAGTTATATAGTCGTTGTCGATGCACTTGCTGCGAAGTCGCTGAAGATGTTAGGGATATTGTGTGTCTTTACATTTTGGTAAATGTAGTACATAGAAAATAACGCCTAACCGTTGAAAAAATGCAATACCAGCTAATGCTTGCTACTATAGCTGAGTCAGAGTCAGAGTATTTAGAGGCCACGTGGACTAATGGGGTGGACTCACCCATAAATAGCCTGACATACAAGCTAGTACAAATTTGTGGGTGGTAGTTTGGAGGTTAAGTAGTATATATTAGCATTGTACTAAATTCATTCAATGGTCATGAACTTTCTAAATTCTAACTATAACGGGAACATCGTCCAAGCGAAGCAGATAACATGGTTGGAATGATAATATACTGAAGAAAACATATGAGCTTTTGGTGCGACACAGCATGGATCAGCGAATGCTATTGGACCAGAAGTCGTGGAAGAACTAACTACAAATGTCAGAGTTGCAAATATTAACTAGAAAATAACGACCTGATTGAGTATAGCAGAAACGTCATAATAGTACGCGCCAGAACTGAGTGTCAAATTTCGAGCGAGCGAGTTTGACCAAGCGACGAGCGAGTGGATCGCTTGGTATTTCGAAACTATTTAAACAAATAATACATTCCATTTTTAGAACAAATTTTTATCGAGCGAGTCGCCAGCGAGCAACATTCATTTTTGGTGGCTATTGTACCTTTGTATATTATCAACCTACATTTCAGCAAATGCACTTTGAGCATATCACCAGTTAACCTTACTCTTTAATTTTCTCTCCTCATAAACAACATTGCTAGGTTGGTAGTTGACGGAGGCAAGACGAGCCACCGAAGGTGGTGAGTCGCAGTCGGAGGCGTACATTTAACTTTTTATATATCAATATAGTAGACGCAAAATTTCAATTTTCTCTGTGACTTTTTTGTTTGTCACAGACAGGTCTGCAGGTTGAACGCCTGGGCCGATTTTAGAAATTTTTTTCTTCGTGTTGCATATTCTCTTGCGGAGTGCCCTTTCATTGAGCACTTTTTTCTATGAAAATTGCTTTGTACTCAAAATTAAGCAAATGTTGCTCAAACTTAGGGATTTTTGCCATTTTTTCAGCTTTTTCACCGCATCTCGACAACCGTTCGTGCTATTTCGGCGATTTTTTTACATAAAATGTATTTTCACGTTTTCTAAACAGCTGTATATAGCTGATTGACGTATTTCATCTCTTTCCTTAAAAATTAAGCAAATTCTCTTAAAATTGACTTAGGGAAACCTAAGTTCATCATATCTCGACAACCGTTCGTGCTATCTCGGTCATTTTTTGACATAACATGTACCTTCACGTTTTCTAAAAGACTGTATACGAGTGATCTACTTACCTTTATAAATTCTCTTAAAATTAAGCAAAGTCTCTTAAAAATGAGTGAAAAATTATTAAGTGTGTTATAACTTTTGAATGACTCGGCCGATTTGGACTAAATTTCATTGATGGGTACAACTTGATAGATGTATTGTCATTCTACTGTATAAATAACTAGACGTTTTCATGTCTTCCTCTTATTATTGTTACCAAAAATGTTAGAAATTCCACAAGCTGTATGCACTATTCACGCCGTTGTTAACCACCATGCCTCCGTCACCCACGTTTACGTGTTACTAGTATATATCAATATACTAGACGCAAAATTTAAATTTTCTCTGTGACTTTTTTTTGTTTGTCACAGACAGGTCTGCAGGTTGAACGCCTGGGCCGATTTTAGAATTTTTTTTTCTTCGTGTTGCATATTCTCTTGCGGAGTGCCCTTTCATTGAGCACTTTTTTCTACGAAAATTGCTTTGTACTCAAAATTAAGCAAATGTTGCTCAAACTTAGGGATTTTTGCCATTTTTTCAGCTTTTTTACTGCATCTCGACAACCGTTCGTGCTATTTCGGCGATTTTTTTACATAAAATGTATTTTCACGTTTTCTAAACAGCAGTATATAGCTGATTGACGTATTTCATCTCTTTCCTTAAAAATTAAGCAAATTCTCTTAAAATTGACTTAGGGAAACCTAAGTTCATCATATCTCGACAACCGTTCGTGCTATCTCGGTCATTTTTTGACATAACATGTACCTTCACGTTTTCTAAAAGACTGTATACCAGTGATCTACTTACCTTTATAAATTCTCTTAAAATTAAGCAAAGTCTCTTAAAAATGAGTGAAAAATTATTAAGTGTGTTATAACTTTTTAATGACTCGGCCGATTTGGACTAAATTTCATTGATGGGTAGAACTTGATAGATGTATTGTCATTCTACTGTATAAATAACTAGACGTTTTTATTGCTTCCTCTTATTATTGTTACCAAAAATGTTAGAAATTCCACAAGCTGTATGCGCTATTCACGCCGTTGTTAACCACCATGCCTCCGTCACCCACGTTTACGTGTTACTAGTTTATAAGCGATATTTCATCAGTGAGATTCAGCTTACTCGTATTCACGCGCGCTACATAACCAACTGCTAAGTAGTAAGTGGCATCTTACCATCGAAGATCGTTCACTGTTTTCCTTCGCCTTTGCTACATAACGCTAGGGTGTAGCAACCTACCGGAATTATCACTAAGCATTATCTTACTGTGTGTTTTCAGTTCACCTAACATAAACAACGTATTTTGATAGTAAACTCCAGCAGTCGATTGTTTTCGGTTATTCTGCTCACCTCCTTATTAATTAATGTGGATGGTCATTATCAGCAGGGCAACATATCTAATATATGTTAACCTCTGCGGAACAGGCATATTTAATATAGGGTACCCTTAGGATCGTCAGTTTGTCTAATATGCGTTCGTGTCATGGTAACATTTTATAATATACGGGTAACATTGTGCATGTTATTCTCATAGTAACACTCGACATATGGCTACGTTAAGGGATATTATATACATGGTAATACAGTTACCCATTGTGTGTAATATACCAAACCGTACATATATATGAGGGAGTAATTGGAATCGCCTATTCCGGCGAAAATCGTGTTCCTGTTGCAGTTCCGGCAAAAGGCAATAACCATACCAAAACCTGAATTTCGGTCTAAATTTTTTTTAATTTTCCATGTTTTTTATATAGCTCTGATCCAAACAGACGTTACATATTCTAGCTATGATCGTGTTCCAATTCAACCAAACAAAAAATATTAGCTCTATAAACTGTACCGTAAAACGCAAGTAGGGCAAATAATTTCAGTATGATTTTTTTTACCTGGACCTTGCAGGAAATGGTTATCTTCAGGTTATGTTACTAAACCAAAGCCATGTGAATGCTTGTAGCAGCTGTATACCCATTCAATGATAGCTGTGTATGTTCTAATTTAAGTCCAATTTCATTTGCATAACAAACAGAGTACTGATTGTTTAAAACTACTTGGGCTAGAACTTTTAATCTCGAAGCGAACTAAGCTCAGCCTAGGTATGTGAAGTAAATTGCTACATTGGTTGCATAGGTACACAGAAACTTCTTGTTACTGCAAATGCTTTTGCTAACAGTTTTGTTTATATTGGGTGTGTCGCAAAATGGGCTGCGCCAAACAAACTATTTTAATCAAGAGTCTACGAAAGAACCTAGAACAAGAGGATGACACATATGTGACACTAGGATATATACGTGATGGGACGGCACGATCGACATTTTCATTAGATGTCTCGATTTTAGGGGGCACAAATTTCCCAGTTTTGTTATGTCCCCCCAAACTTTTGCGTTGCCTTTCTAACTTATGTTCTGTCCCCTCCAACTTTCGTTCAGTTCTAAAGAAAAACAATAAATAGTTTTATTTTTGATCAGATTGTGACAAGAGTATCTCACACACTTCTTGAAGGGTTTATCATAGACTCTGTGTAAAATTGTATTTACTTATGAACCAAAAATGTTTCATCATGGGCGTTGTGGACTGTTATTGAATTTAGTTTATACTCATACTATGATTTGTGAAATGAACTAAATTTGTTGTTTTATATTTTATGGTTATATTCTATTTTTGGACATTAATTTAGAGAATAAACCATATTCTGGTAATGTACTAACCGCCCGAATTGAATAATTTTGTGGGCCAAACTCACTCGGGTTTGGCCGTGTTAAAATGACTCTTTTTAAGACGAAAAAACCGGAAACCGATCGATTTTGATCCTCCAAATCAACAGGATTTTTAATATTACCCATCAGTGTTTGCAGATCTTGCAATAATTTTCGCATAATTACTGTGATAACTTCAGATGGTTGGAACTGTTCTGAGTATTAGCAATGCGATGCTTGGTCTAACACTTTTGGCTTGGGCGAACAGTCTCGGTGGTAAGTAAATAGTCATTTTTTACAATAGTTTTCACAGTAAATGTATACTCCGTGGAATTAGCAGGGCTCGATTCCACTTGTCTAAATATTACCGTCGGTTGTGTCGCATTTGAGAAGCTACAGCAATCTGTGTGTTCCGGTTCTGGATATTTTTGACTCAGTTATAGAGTTACGAGATCTGAGATATAACAGAAACGTTGATTTATTTGTTACTTGTACTAGTCTATGTGTTCTGGTTCCGGATATTTTTGACTCAATTATAGGGTTATGAGATCTGAGATATAACAGAAGCGTTGATTTATTTGTTCCTTTTACTGGTCTGTGTGTTCCGGTTCCGGATATTTTTGACTCAGTTATAGAGTTACGAGATCTGAGATATAACAGAAACGTTGATTTATTTGTTACTTGTACTAGTCTATGTGTTCTGGTTCCGGATATTTTTGACTCAATTATAGGGTTATGAGATCTGAGATATAACAGAAGCGTTGATTTATTTGTTACTTTTACTAGTCTGTGTGTTCCGGTTCCGGATAATTTTGACTCAATTATAGAGTTACGAGATCTGAGATATAACAGAAACGTTGATTTATTTGTTACTTGTACTAGTCTATGTGTTCTGGTTCCGGATATTTTTGACTCAATTATAGGGTTATGAGATCTGAGATATAACAGAAGCGTTGATTTATTTGTTCCTTTTACTGGTCTGTGTGTTCCGGTTCCGGATATTTTTGACTCAATTATAGACTCGGTGGCCCCAACCTTGAAAAACCTGGAAAAAAATTGAGTACAGAAAAATTGTCTTGCAAACCTTTAATTTTTATTACTCACAATTAAAAGCCTTGAAAATGAACTGACGAACCTTGAAAATAGTATCAAGCAGAATTAAAAGATCTAAAATCTTGGCTGTTTGCTTTAGTAATTTACGTTGGAGTCAAGGTAACCAATGAAGTGATGCTGCTACCTCGAACACGTCTTTATTATCGAACTGATATAGATTCTAATGACAATGTTTATTAATGATAAAAGATCGCATAGGATCTTTCAACCAGGGTGTTTTTTGTGTTTCTCTTAGTGCAAAAACACAGCGAAATTTCAAAAACACACCTAAATTTCAAAAAACACAAAATTTAGCACACCTGAACTGTTTAATTAAAAGGCTACAAAAACCGGAATTTTTAAACGCTGAATTATTATACTGACCATGTTTATAACTGTGGAACCTAAGTCTATAAATTCTAAAATATGAAAAAATTATTGCTAAATATAACTGATTTGTCCATTGTATAAATATATAATGCATGCATTAATATTATTAAATTGCCAGTAGCCGGTTAATTATCATTACTTGACCTCTCCTGTAACGCTGAAACAGGGTATTTGCGGGTTAATTAAAAACAGAGGTAAATGTCAAAAACACACCTAAATATCAAAAACACACCTAAATTTAAAAAACACAAATTTTAGCACAACATGAATTTTGAAAAAACTCTGACTTTCAAGTATATTATTGCTGGATTTTAAGACATATTGTGTGTTATATATAATACCGTTGCAAATAGATTTGCAGTTAATGTGGGCGCAGCGTTTATAGAGTGGATGGAGTAAATTAGGCAGAATCCAGTTAAGGTTTTGCAAGTCCCAATGGATCGCCCTGCGGTAAACTTGCGTTTCTATAACGACCTAAAGCAGTCTATTTAAAGTTCACCTAGTTTGCTGGACACATGTAGTTGGGGTTTACACGTGATTGCTGGTGCGTTCCAAGCTGGACATCGTGACGCTGGCTGGAACGTCAAATTTTTTCTGCGTTCATTATATTGCTTTTCCAAAGATTGACCTTCACGAACAGCGTCCTATTCCGACGTTACTGGATCTTCAAAATGGCCCCAAAAGTTTTGTGTGGTTCGATGGGTTGAAAACGTTGCAGTTGCTGGTCCAGCCCTGGATGGCGACGTACTAAAGCTGGTAGCGATTGACATTGAGAATTCGGACAGGCTTAAACCCACGGCCAAAATTATTTTCGGGGCAAATGTGGAATTGCGGCAATCAGGGGCTTCAAACCTTCAGAAGATGGCATTCTACATGGACTGCCGCAAGTTATACGTCAAGACAACTGTAAAGATTATAAAAATATCTCCTTTGAAGTACAAAATTAGTGTCCGTGCTGCAAGCTGCTTGTCCCCAGGTTTAATCGTTAATCGTGCCAAGCTTACTGAGACTCGGATGAATAGTCTGTTACGTGAGATGGTGAAACTGAATCGAACACCAAGTTCTCAAAAACCTTGAAACACCTTGAAACTTTCAGCCTTGGGCCTGGGGCTACCCTGTATACAGTTATGAGATCTAAGATATAGCAGAAGCGTTAGTTTACTTGTTACTTTTACTAGTTTGTATGTTCCGGTTCCGGATATTTTTTACTCACTTATAGAGTTATGAGATCTGAGATAAGAACGCAAGAGTTGATTTAATTGTTACTTTTACTGGTTTAATATTAGCGCTATAAATGTAAATTGTTTAGAGAAGCGTGTTATGGGTATGAAACTAGTTTTACTTTTCCGAATACTATTGCGCCTTCCACTGAATTTACATAATTATTTTGTATTTAATGCACTGCTTTGTAAAAAGGAAGGATAACTAATACAATTGTTTTAGCTAGAATTATTGTGCTTTTTATAATTACTTTTTTACTATGTCCAAGCCAAAGGTGCGACGCCGAGGCTCCTACCGATTTTCTATTCGATTTTAAACCATTATGATAATCAATTGTTGTTATTAATTACGCCGTCAGGCGTTAGAACGTCTATGTACTAGTAAGTTTTTTGTTTGAATTTTCAAATAAGCTTTCGTTTATGCTTCTTGGATTTTTAAACATTAATAAAAGTCGATTTTTAACTGTAGCTGGGAATTCGCCGATCGAGGCTCTACTGTATTCTACTTTGCACTATTGGTATTTCATTACATACGTTATCATTATCGTGAAAACCACAGCATTGACACCCATATCTCTACAATTTCATTGTTAATATAATATTACTGGCGACTAAATCGGTTTGCATATAAACGAAATTTAACTGAGTTCATTTAGCATGAATCTGGCAGAAGTATATTCAGAATTCACCAATAACTCTTGTATGTTTATATATGGTCATGCTAATATGTCACGACAAAGCATTAGCGATCAGTATTTTTTGTAACTTTAGTATTTGTAGCAGGATAGTATGATTACAAATTACGAATTTTTCTTAAAATGCATATACTGATTTGTGAGCTTGGTTGTATGTATCATTGCATCATTATTAGTGACTTTATTAAAGATTTGATTGCAAATATCAGCGTTGCTCGATCTGGAAGTCCACGAATGGCCGTTTCAGCTTGTTTCGGAGGACCAATGTTTAGTACGTTTACCCGTGACGTCCTATTTTAACACTCTAACATGTAAAGATGCACGCATGCATTAATACGTAGTTGATTCCTAAGAAACTGCTATGTTTGAGCTAATTTTTATCAATCTTGTCAATATTCTTATCTCAAAAGTATTCTTATCGCCGCCTTTTTTCTCAGTGATAACTGCAACCGATGAGATAATGTATTTTAAACCTACTGACAATTCTGAGTTTCCTAATTGCGCTTATCGAATCTCTTTTATCGTCCGAGAAGAACAATAATGCACTAGCAATACATTAAAGGTAGCATTACTGCCATTTTCACTGCATACTAAAACCACAGGGTTTATGATTTCTTCTTCCATTTATCGAAAAGACTGAAGCATTCTAAATTTATAAATAAACAACTTTATAAAACTACAACTTTAAGAGTGTAATTTTTGATGGTGTAGGCCCTGTTGCTTTCCGGAGCAATAAAATTAAATAATTCAATAAAATTGAAAAAGTACAAATTAAAACCATTTATATGTCATTGGGCATTATAGCCTCGTTGCACGGCGTTAACAATGCTGCATAGCAATCATCTGAATACAAGAATTATTATAAAATACATTAGTCAAGATTTGAAATTTTCAGATTTTAGCTCATAGCACGGAAACGGCTGCCATGACATAAAACTGTTCACAGCAACGTTCTAGTTCTCAACGATCATCATTTTTGTTATCCATGCGTCCAGTGATAAGTTGTTCATGACATAGATTATTATTACTGTACTAGCCAGAACTGATTGTCGTTGTACGAGCAAGCCAGCAACGAGAAATAACGGTGAAATTTAAAGGTAAAATTTTACAAGTGCACCTTGCGAACGAACAACGAATGAAACATAGGTTGTCTCATAATGATTGTTGTCACCTAAGGTATAATGGTCTATCCAACCCAGGGAGCCAGTTTTCGACAACCCCCTCCCCCCGGTCTTGCCCAACCACTCATCCCCCCTTCGAAAAATTTTTTCGACCTCACTTCCAGTTTTAGCCCAAAAAAGCTCGAAAACAGCTTTTATTTTTACGGTTTCCGCAGTTTATTTCTAATTCACCCGAAAATGCTCAAACTTTATACAGTTTTCACAACTTCTATACCTTTTATTTAAATTTTTAGCCCCAAAAATGTCCCAAAAAACTATATTTTTGCAGTAGTTGTCCCCCATTTTATGCCACCGAGTTTTTGGTCCCCTCTTACCAAATAGGGGCGCAACTTTTATATGATTTGGCTCATCTGCATAGTATATTATATGGCATTCTGTGTGGTATATTATTATCAACTCTCTATTGAGATTGTTGGGGAGGGGCCTCCATAATTTTCGAGCTCCCCAGGATTATTCATGACAATATCCCAAGTTAAATGAAGCAGGCCTGTAGAAAGTAGCATTTGCAGTAGGAAAATAGTAAATATACAACAAAAACAACGGTAAAATTGTTATAATTGCATGACAAACATGGAAAAATGGGGCTGCGGTAATATTTGCCCCAAATAGCTGGGGAAAATTTACCAGGTATTTCCAATTTACCCCCGTTGAAGCTGCCCCTCCCCACATGCTTAAAACCACAGGTAGAGTTTTGATCATGCGGAGAGGTCAGTTATTATGTGGCATTTCGTTACATTCCACCTCTACATAGCTTCACTCCTTGCAGGCGAAAATTTATAAAGTCCTTTTGCTAACCCAATCATCACTTTTTGGATTTGCATTACACTTGAGGTATTGATTATTGTGCGATGGATTTATTATATTTTGATTCCAGCCAAATTTTCTCTATTATTTGCAGATCTACTTGTTGGCGTTGGCATCTCGTTTACCATATTTATTGCTCGCCACGGATGGAAGCCAACTTGTGTGAGTTTTATTTGGTTCATGCCTCTTTTAGCATTGTTTGGCAAGGTGTGAGGTAAGCATGGTTGCATAACCAAACGATTTGCAGAAATGTTCAAGGTAGCCGCATATTATTAAATTTAATGCCAGCTTGTTGGAGTACTTTAGTCACACATCTTTTTGTAATTCCATAAAATCCCAATATTTTGCCAAAAGCGATCTTTCGTGCAGCTTAATTGAGAATTTAACAATATCTGGTGTTGACACAATGTTTTGTTCATAAATTTGCAGTTTTTCGAAGTACGTTAAATGATTGTTCAGTAACGAACTTTATAGAAATAGCACGTGGGCATTTTGCGCCTATTAATTATGTACATTACTGACGTATTTATGTACACTGCTGACATGTTTTTTGTATTTCTGTCTTTCTCATTGGCCTTTGTCTTCTCCATACATTAGCGACGATATGAAAGCCTTTGTGTTTGTAAAAAGCAATGTTGTGTAACTAGTAGCTTTTCTTATGGCCAAGATAGTGAATTCATAGTGTTGAATATATATTTGAACCCATTTTGACCCAATCCCTGCAGCTAATATAATAATAGCAGCACACTGGCTAGTCCAAACCTCGAAAATTATAGCAGGGGGCCCACGGCTCACCTACCGGCGGTGTCGGATTTTGCCGGAGGGCCAATTTTTTTGCCGGATTTTGTTGCGTTTAGACTTATATTTTTCTCAGCAGGTGGCTTTGAGCCGGGGGTACCCGAATTTTTGCCGGGGGGGTAGCAGCCGAAAATGCTGCCGCCCACTTTGGACTAGCCAGGCACAACAAGTGGAGCTATACATTAGAGGTCGAAGAGCTTGACAGAATGAAAGCAAACATAAATTTGAGCGGTCGCGGAAATGTTACCGTTTTGCATGGGCGCAAACACGAGAGAAAAGGTGGACGTGTCCCGCACCCCTCCTCGCCAAAGATATGCTGTACAGGTCCTAGAACAGTTGTACAAATTACTAAAGTGCGCCAAGATTTTGAACTCTTCTCGAACAAAATTTGAACACATGTCAAACAAAATTTTGAGTTTATCGAGCGGACATCGAACGAACCGCACTCATTTCTGGCGAATGCTGTAGCGAATCGGTCAGTCATAAAATTTGCATGTTTAGGAATATGTCTACCGTCTCCCTTCCAAATATTTGCAAGCTGGTCGATTAAATATATACGTACATTATAAGAAAATATTTTAGGGCATTGACATGTAGGGTTATCCCAGAAATCTACCAGGTTGGTCAAGCATGCATGCGTATATAAACTCATGCTAATCAGCCCGCATATAACCATACAGCGGTTGTAAACGTACTATGTCCCGTCCGCCATCATTTTTTCGGTCATCCTGTGCCTCGTCCACTACTCTCCCCAAATTTTTTAGATCGCACTAAAGTTGTCAATCTCGATAAGCTGATTGTGGTAGCCTTTTTGGATATTAAGCCTGGGTCGTGAGATATAGGCCACGAAAGACTGGTACGTGAGTGGCCATATTTGGCAAAAAACCCTTAAAGACCTAGTTTTTGCCGCTTTCACATCGGAAAATTGGGTCGGAATTGTTCGCAAAAGGCAAACTAAAAGGCACATCGTCATCATTTTCGCTGTCGAACAAACTAAGTTTATCAAAATCCGACCATCCGAAGATGAGTTATAAGTGAGAGGCAAAAAAATTTTTCCACAATTTTTCAATCTAGCACACTAAGTGGAAACTCCGCTTGTTTCGTTTCAAAAATCATTTTGTGCTTTCGTAACTGTTATATATTTTTTTATCATCAGCTTTATGGTTCTTTACGAAGTTATCCATTATAAAGTAATATCAATCCAGACGAAATGATAATCTTGTACCGTAACTATTAGTCTAACGCAGTAGATATTATATTCAAAGTTTACCTGGTAGATCCTTTAATTTCTATACTATGTAAAGATGATTTTTGCCCTGTGGCATGCATTGCTTTCTTCGCTGTTGTAGAGGAAAAGGTTGTGAAAATTTTGCTGAGATCATACATATTAGCAGGATAAATTGACTAATTCTGTCCGTTTAATCAGTCTTGTCATTCATTGTCTACGTGAGAATGATGCAATATGTCGTTCCGTTCCATATGTCGTATTTCAGTCGATAGCATGTTACGGCGAAATGTTAAACTAGCTCTTACTTCACTCGTTTGCTAGCTATTTATTACAATAATTTTAGATTCGATTTGATGGTCTTCAACAAGTGCTAACAACATTCCTCGGAATTTCACTGATATTTTCGTTTGTTGTCATCCCCGTGTCGAAATTTTTAGCAACGCGGATCTATGCGTGCCTTCTTATTTCGTTATACGTCGTATTCATTGCATTCGCTGTACTTACCGAAATTAGAGTCCTGCCGGCAATGCACGACTTCCATCATTGCCAGTAGCTTTAATTTTCAAGTCCGGTGCCTTGTACACACTTCAGGCTCCCAACTGCATATTGTTTTGTTACTGTCTTGCTCCAAGTACAATACTATCATAGTGCTGTTTATTCAATACAATTTCGAGAAAACTCCAATTTTATTCGAAATGTGTTCGAATTTTGTTAGAGTTCTGTTTGAAATATTTTAGCGTGCTCTTTGATTACGTTGGAAAGTCTTCGCCAATTATTTTATGCTTTACGATTTTTTGTGCGATGTTCTTTCGTTCGAACGTTGACGGATAGTCATTTGTAGCCAGTACGACAATACTTGCCAGATATAACTGTCACATTTTGAACGAGCGAGTCTCGAGCGCTTTACGCAGTGCACATATCAAGAATATTAAAATAATAATAAAACAATCTTTAGAACGATTTTCTTTTGAATAAGTTTCGCGCAAGTTACTAATAAATCTCCTGGTGACTGAAAGTGACTTTTGTCTAGTAACTCTAAAACTGTCTGAAATAATTTGTGTTTTGTAAATTTTTAACTCTTCTACGATCACCGGCAACTGGATTGTGCCAGTATATTTCCGCTTACGTTGTCACCAAAAATTCACATGTAAACTCATTTTTAGTATCTACAAGATTTTGTGTAGTGTTGTGCTTGTTTGTCTACGCCTTGACGGCATTTTATTGTTGGCCACAACAATAGTACCCAAAACTGTAAAGTTGAGTCTTGTCTATTTCGCTGCGCAGTTGCATCGATTATTATGGAAATACTATAATTTAAAGGTTAATATTTCTAATAAGGGTATTTTGAATACAATTAATTAATATCATATATGAATGTGTTTGCAAAATGCTCGTTCGAGACTGTAGGGGAAAATTTCGGCGTGGACCGTTTCTGCCAGGGCGGCCCTACAACGGGACGGGTTGTGCCGAAAACTGGCATTTCCGGACAGGGACTATCTCGATTTCTAACGGGCCGGGCATTTCTGCGCCTGGGCCGGTCCCCAGTATTTCAGCTCCTGGGCCGGTCCGATTCAATTTTCAGTGGACCGAACCGGGCTAAAAAATTCGGCTCGTTGTCACCTATGTTGGATAACTCGAGAACTGTAATGTTTTCGTCGAATACTATTCTGCAAGTTTTGTTAACTGTTATTGAAATGTGGTTATAAAGTTATGCACATATTGTGTCTACTTAAACAGAGGAAATATGTGAGAATACAAACAGGAATACATATACGCAGCAAAAGTTTTGTCCTATACGTAATGTATAACATAAACAGTCCGTGTAGTTTAAGATAACAAAGTCCATAGTCTGAGGTTGCGTCACATAGTTCATCCGCTGCTGCTACGTTAGTTTGAAGTGTTTAAGTACTATAGTTCAGTATACGAAACTGCTCACGAGATAGCTTGTTGGCTGTAGCTAGAAGTCTAGTACGCTCGTGTTAATTGGTTCATATGGAAAAACGACTAATGCGGTGTCGAATTAATCATAAGCAGTTAGCGTACCGAAATCAGTCGTCGGCATGTCTTAAGTTATTGAGTAAAATATTTTCGTTACATGCGCTGTACCATTTGAGTCTGGTGGGGCGAGGCAATATAAGATAAAACACATCGGGAGGCAAGCTAACATAAAACACATCGGGGGGCAAGCTAAGATAAAACACATCGGGAGGCAAGCTAAGATAAAACACATCGGGGGCAAGCTAAGATAAAACACATCGGGGGGCAAGCTAAGATAAAACACATCGGGGGGCAAGCTAAGATAAAACACATCGGGGGCAAGCTAAGATAAAACACATCGGGGGCAAGCTAAGGTAAAACACATCGGGGGCAAGCAAGCTAAGATAAAACACATCGGGGGGCAAGCAAGCTAAGATAAAACACATCGGGGGGCAAGCTAAGATAAACCACATCGGGGGGGGGGGGCAAGCTAAGATAAAACACATCGGGGGGCAAGCTAAGATAAAACACATCGGGGG
>JASANE010008747.1:0-14968 GCA_030248225.1 Trileptium ribeirensis
TGTAGTTATTCACCGTTGGACGAAGAATTAACAAGATACACGAACAAAAATAGGTCGATCCGACTGTTTTGTACTCAAAAAATCTAAAACTTTGAACCCAATTTATTATTTTTAAACCAAAAGTTTTGTATAAATTTGAAAATAAATTTTCCTAATTAGCAATCAAAGTAGCACATCATATTGTAATAAATAGGTGTGTATGTATTCGCCAATAAAAATTTGCAAACAGACAGCCGCAAAACAGATTCGACCTTAATATATTTTATTAATTGTATGATGCGTATTTTATGTTTTTAGTGACGAGCTTAGCATCGTATTAAGAGTAATGCATCAATACAACAGAAAATTACAGTTTACACAATTACACAATTAGATCGGTTGAAGCAGCGAAAGACAACATGAAACCAAATTAGTTTACACATATATGGTACAAACATATATATTTGTATTTATAACACATTCAACAAGTAGACAAAGCGTTTTGCTTCAAATAATAAACCACAAATCAAATATCGTAGGCACCTATGTTGTGGACCGAAAGATTTTATAACATGTTCACCTTCATGTGAGTGATGTGGAGGGGGCGTCAGGAAAAATAAGGGAAAAGCCATAAGGGAAAAATTTGATTTTGCCGAAAATTGGAGGGAGGGGAGCATCGTCCACTACCCCCTCTTGCTTCACCCCTGTTTCCAATTGCATAAAAAACATACCTTGCTGAATTTGTGCTCCTGGCGAGTGTATGTTTGCTCCCTCTGAAAAAATAAAAACGAATAAATGTGTTTGCAAGAAAACAATCATTATTTACTTTACGTACAAATTCCCAAATAACATACGAAACACAGTTTGAAACGTTGAAGCTTGCGCTCGTGGCGTTTAGAAACCCAAAAATTTGGTTGCTGAAATCACAATTCTAAGCGATTAGGTCGGTTAATTCCCATCTACTGTAAAAATTATCGGAGCTTAATATTGAAAGAGAAACAAAAATGAAAAACCAAAAAGTGAACTCATAAACAGAACATTTATGCCTAACTATGTAATAAACTAGTCGCCATCGTCACCAATGTTATAATGCAGAAACGAGCAGAAATTCGTTTGGACTGTCGGCGTCGTAAACTTCGGGTTGGACATAATAAAGTAAAGTAAAATGCACAACTATGTTTCTATATGATTGCAGCAAAGTAGCATAATGGGTTATTCTTCTTTTCCAAAAAGAAAAAGTTTGGTACAAAAATTGGAGTATTTAAGGGCCCAACGGTAGTTGCGAATATATTTAAACTAAAAGCAAAGTATATGACAATTATATGATTGTGTACGTTTTCTCAAATAATCTTGGTTCACCAATTGAATTAATGATCAGCCGATTCCAGCAGGGTTTAATGACCGGTGTAACGTTTAGCGCCGTAAATAAAATGTAACCTATGTTGTTTACGATATACTAACCCTCAGCCTTATTGGCCCTAGTCTCTATGCTTGACAAAGGTGACAGGACCGGAGTTAAGTGTGGCCACTCTACAGTACGAACCCACATTGTTAAGTAAATTTGTCCCGTATTAACGTGCCATTATTTGAAGTTCGTTTGATTAACTGCTTAAGCTGGATAATGTGTAAATGACAAAAAGTGAGCGAAATTTTAATGCCTGAATTATTTTGTGTATTATTACATGTTTCACGAACTCAGAATCGTATCTGGAATCGAATCCCGAGTGTTCGACTGCAAAAACCGGAAGACGCAAACCAATGACAATTTTGCAGTTGTCACTCCGTTCTTGAAGAATTGGGTAAAGTGAGCGAATATTAACGCACGCAGAAACCTAAGATACAGACATAAACACAGTAAACGAAACGTGTCGCATTAAAGGGTCGGGCCGACCGGAAGAAGATTAGACATCAGGAGGCTAAGTATTAATACGACAGTTTGTGGAATACTTCACGAATGCATAACTGTTGTTAACCATTGTATGTATTATATATGTTTTCGTTGTGAGTTCTCATTGTCACCTAAACCAAAAAAATCAAAAATATATACAAATATAGCCTAAATAGACATTTTTTGAACCAAAATGATGATCTTTACGACGCACGGTACCAATACTAATAGCTGTATCTTTGCAATTGAATTTCGAGATGGGGTGAGCTATGCGGAAAAGACACTGTGCATTTAGTTTTTACCCATCAAAAACCAAATTATAGAACACAGAAGTATAAAAAAACTTCCGTGATTTATGCACATATTTTCAGCATCAAAGCCTTTTTTATTCGTTCTACAACCGTCAAGCCTACCAAAACACGGACGAACTTTCTAAGAAACCTACTTCTTGTACCAGATACCAGCTGCTCGTCGGACATAATTCTGAATCCTCCGTCTTCAGTCTTGGGTTCAAATTTCCATGCGCATTCCTGCTCGAAATTGCAAAATAGTCCTGAAGTATGTGTAAATCCGGCGCAGTTAGTAATTAGTTTCAAACAATACATTATGGTCAATGTTAATAATGATAACTGCTTCATACCAGCAGTATTCAAAGTTTGCTATTGTTGTACTGAACCCTCAATGTGGAAAGGACGAATAGCTCGAGGTAATCGTTCTTTGGACAGGATTGTAGTCAACGATTTAATACACTTCAATAAGCATTAGTCGATGACTATTAACGAAAGGCACCATGTGGATATATTCGTTTCGCAAAGAACTTTGTTTGAGGGAGGGTTTTATTTCTGAAATTTAAAAACCATGCTCTACATAATGAATATCAGTATAAATTAACAACATGCAGGAAGCGGTCAGTCTTAAATTTTTGAACGTGGTGGTAACCTGTTTTCAGCAAGTGCATTCGATTATGCGCTAATTTTTTTCGGTGAAGATGGCGTTTCAGGACACAAATTGAGGTGAGATGTGAGGATAAATATTTGAAGATCGACGCGGGTTAGCTCGAATCGGCTCTAGTGCTAAATCAAATATAGCATTGTCACTGTAACCAAGCAGGCCCGTAGCCATTTGGTGCGAGAGGTAGGAGATACGCCCCCTCCCGGATTGTGTTCGCTCCTATGATGAAAGTGTTGGGAAATATCAATTTCATATTCGTAAACTGCGGAGTGATTTTTTTATTTGTAACCAACACAACTAAATATAACTCTTAAAATTGGTTTGAATTTGTTTCCTTTTGCTATAAATTGTTTTAATACAGATATTTCCCCTCGTTTATTGCTTTTGCAAAGCCTTTGAAAATTTTACCTAATGGAACCTTTTATAAACACTAAAAGGTTTGCACCTATGGAAATCAATTTACCCCCCCCCCGCTGAATTTGGCTTGTTCCCCTGACATGTAATTTTGACTACGTGTCTGCAAGGAAGAGTGTATAAGGCAAATTTTGTAGAAGAGTATGATACTCAGTCATGTTCATGTATATTGCCTTATCCGATGATGTGGTAGCTTTTCGGCTTACCTTTTCAATGATTCCTGGGACTATCCGGCAAGGTTTCTCGGGGTGGGCGGGGGGCAGGCTATGACAGGCCGGGAGTAAAGTGTGCCCACTCTATGCTACGAACCCACATATTAAGTTAGTTAATCGCGTATTAACGTGTCACTATTTGCAGTGCGTTTAGTTAATTGTTTAAGCCGACGAGTGCCTAAATCACAAAAAGTAAGCGTAATTTTTAATGCCTCTATTAGTCTGTGTATCATTGCATGTTTCACGAGCTCAGAAAGGTGCCCGGAATCAAACCCCGGTTATTTGATTGGAAACACCGGACGACGCAAACCACTGACAATTTCGGAGCTATAATTCGGTTCTTAAGAGATCTTGCAAGACTATCAATTAACGTACGTAGAAACATAAGAAACAAAGACAAATTCAGTTAACAAAACCTGTCGCATTAAAGGGTCGTTGCCAGCCGGAAGCAGATTTGACATCACAAGGCTAACTAACAATTGTGGAACACTTCACGTGTGCATGGTTATTCTCCACCCCTGTAGGTATTATATCTGTTTTCTAAACAGGCACGTAGCCAACGCTTCCTTGGGGAGTACCAGCTATCAGCTTGCCGATGGCCTATGCTAAAAAACTTTGGGAGTGCGAGGTAAGACAAAAACGACCAAGTCGTCTGATAAGGCAATGTACATGACTATGACCAAGTGTCATATATACTTTTCTATAAACATCCCATAATTAATGCCCTCTTGCTGTAATCTACTGAGCCAGGCCAAGCTTCGAGGCTGCATCCAAATGCCACAACAGGTCGAACCAAGCTTTGAGCCTCATATTTTACGCATGTACTATGTCGAGTCGAGTTTATTTATTCGAAAACAAGTAACACTGAAAAAATAACTGTATACAACGCAGCAATGTTTAGCGTATGTTTCGTTGATTAGAAGTAGAATTCAAGTTCACACGAATCAACTTCTTTCACACAAACTGTAAAACCATGCACGTATAGTCAGATAATAAGCCCCATACTAAGCATAAGCCTAAGACGGTAGATGCCGTTCCAAAACCCCGGCTAAGCTGTTGTTTTATCTAACAATATAACGTCCTACTCCAAAAGGACATGGGCCAAGATACACAACCACGTTGGTGTCCGGTGTAAATTCTTCAGTTAAGGAGATTCATGAAACATTTTTTATGGGACATATTACTAGAGATATAATATTACAGGCATTATATGTTTCAATTTTTTACGGCTTTCTGTTCCGAGGGAATTCAATATTAATTTAACTGGTTTTAAACAAAATTTGTGCTTGCTTACTGGCAAATACATTTATTTCAGGTTACTCAAGTGCATAATGCATAGATAATAACAAAAAAATTAAACCGTTCATTGTCCACTAAGGATTGGTTTTAGTTAGTATCTATAACAAGAAATAAAAAAATTTAATCGCTGCGAAACACAAAATTGAATTGCATAAAATATATATTGGTATTATATATAATCACTATAGGTATCCGAAACTACGGTGCTTGCATTTGCAATAAGTAATGTTAATAGTGGAGCGATGGCATGGTGTATCCTGCTTTGTAGTATAGTCTAATGTGGTGAAGCCAGATCTGTAGAGTAAAAGCATGGCTCTCGTTTTCAGTGGCGTCCTAAGAGTGGTTGTTAGGGTCTGCCGGCTCTCTCCACTTTACGCATGCACACATAAAGTAATCAACTTATGAAGTTATAATAAAATGAATATAAACAAACGGTCCCGTACACTCTTGTTAATGTTAATGGTGGAACGATGGCATGGTGTATCCTGCTTTGTAGCATAGTCTAATGTGGTGAAGCCAGATCTGTAGAGTAAAAGCATGGCTCTCGTTTTCAGTGGCATCCTAAGAGTGGTTGTTAGGGTCTGTCGGCTCTCTCCACTTTACGCATGCACACATAAAATAATCAACTTATGAAGTTATAATAAAATGAATATAAACAAACGGCCCCGTACACTTTTGTTAATGTTAATAGTGGAACGATGGCATGGTGTATCCTGCTTTCTAGTATAATCTAATGTGGTGAAGCTCAGATCTGTAGAGTAAAAGCATCGCTCTCATTTTCAGTGGCATCCTAAGAGTGGTTGTTAGGGTCCGCCGGCTCTTTCCACTTTACGCATGCACACATAAAGTAATCAACTTATGAAGTTATAATACAATGAATATAAACAAACGGTCCCTTATAGTTTTGTTACTGTTAATAGTGGAACGACGCTGGCCCACTGCCCGTTTGAAGAATTTTACTACGTGTGTGCTCATTATTGTGATTATTGTTTAACGTAGCCGTGGAATAAATAAGCTTGGTATGAAAAATAGGCTTGATCCACGTAGTTTACTTCCAGACATAAAGGTGTAAATGCTCGGATCTCGGGATCATACTTAGATAGTGATATAGCGTATGTCATATGAGATAATAGATGATGCACTAAAACATAGATAAGGAAATTGAAATTTGCAAAA
Organism: Trileptium ribeirensis; assembly: GCA_030248225.1. Lineage (NCBI taxonomy): Eukaryota > Metazoa > Nematoda > Enoplea > Enoplida > Thoracostomopsidae > Trileptium > Trileptium ribeirensis. Next base: position 5,920 of record JASANE010008747.1, read on the forward strand.
TGAATTGCTTAGCTACGGTTTCAAAGATTTACGATTAGATATAGCGTTTCATAACGAATTATCACAATCTTGGTCATCAAAATAGGCTTGATCCATGTAGTTTACTACCAGACTTAAAGGTGTAAATGCTCGGATCACATAAATCGGCATCATACTTAGATAGTGATACAGCCTATGTCATATGAGATAATAGATGATGCACCAAAACTTAGATAAAGGAAATTGAAATTTGCAAAATCAATTGCTTAGCTACAGTTTCAAAGATTTACATTGTAGTATTATCACATCTTGGTCATCCTTTCACAATTATGACGTGGCATTTACCAAAAAACTGAGCAGTTTGTAGTCAGAAAATAACCATCATACCTTGAAAATTGAGTAGTTTTAATAAATAAACGTTTTTCGCACCAAACTAATCGAATAATCAAACAAGCATCCATCTGATTTAAAAACTTTGTCATCACGACAACGTGCGTGACAATCATATATTTTCATTCATGCACTGCTTCGATAGTAATAAGCTGATAAAACATGGATTTCCATCAAAATGTTGTTTCTATTTTGTGGTAAAACGCAATATAAATAGCTTTAAATCCCTTAGGCACAAACTAGACTCGATAGTAGAAATATATGCAATTATATTTCAGAATTTATTTAATAATGTCAAAAACATACGACACAGATATTCGATAGGATGTAAATTAAGTTTGTAGAAATAAAGGCAGCTTTAAAATACCGTACACCAGAATACGCGTAAGCAAGCTGTGAAACATTTTGACGCAGCGCGCCCATTGAACATCTTACAACAGCTATTCGTATGGTGAAAGCGGAAGGTCTATTGACGTTTGTGTAATAAGTGCAACTTCTAATGCGCCGTTCACGTTATAATGTCCCCGCCGTTTGGAACTTTTATTCCCCTGTAGTCGCGATCCTAACGTATAAACAGTCAGGGTGACACCCATACTGTAAATCAATTGCCGAGGTTGTACGACACACTGCTCGCTACTGCATTTTTTCTTTACAGTGTCGTACACACCCTTAGCTACCAATTTGGCGCAAATTAATCGTAACAGACAACGTTTGTAGCTAATGCGATTAATTTGTCAACTGTGCAGTTTAGTTTTTTAATTCTCGATATTTGTATCTATGCTATATGAAAGTTGATAAAAATATGCGGCATAATGTCCATAAAAACAATAAGAAGACACGATGTGCTTGACACTATCGAGAATTGGCAATACCCTTAGCTAGCTACCTTTAAATAATTTATAAAAAACATAAAGGTGTCGAAGACACCCTGTTGTCGACAGTGTGTCTGACACTGTGTGGTGTACATAGGTTCCAAACGTTGGCGACATTATAACGTTAACGCCGCATAATGAAAACGGAACGAATAAAGATGTCCCGGAATTGTCTAACACCCGATTAAAATGGAATGATTATTGAGATGTTCCGGAATGGCCTAAGCCCAAATGAGAACGAAATGATTATTGATGGTCCGTAATTATCTAACTCCCAATGAAAACGGAATGATTATTAATGTACCAGAATGGTCTAACCCCCGATGAAAATGGAATGATTATTGATATTCCAAAATTGGCTAACGTCCAATAAAAACGGAATAATTCTTAATGTACCAAAGCTGAAAACTAAACCTGAAAGCACCTTCTTCTGCTGTGTATATTTCAGGCTACACGGAGCGAAAGTTAAAAAAGCTTTTTTGCTAAATTCCGAATTTTAGCAACTCAAGAGAGATAGTTAAACTTCATCTACAATTGAATTTACATGTATTTTGTAGATATTACATGTCGATGATTTTTTCTCTTGTATAGAACGGTAGTCGACAAGTAAGTTTATGATGTCAAATTTCTACGAAGACAAACTGGGACAATTAGTAAAAACTTAGCTAGAACGATGCTACGACTTTAAAATATTTTTTGACAGGAAACGCCAGACTATGCAGGCGCGCTGGCTTATTTAAAAGCAGTAACCGGAATCCTTGATAGAATAATACAAGGCAAACTATAATTGTTCATGCTACAAATAATTACAAATTCAGCTAATTCGTGATTTGGAAATCGAACAAAATTTGTCTCAAATTTTTACAATGCGTAAGTCCTTACGTAGCATATACATAGACTAATTTACTTTAGTTTTTAGCCGTCTTTTCTTTGAATAGTAAATATGGCTATTGAGTAAAATAGTCTGTTTATGTGGTTCGAATCGTAGTATTTCGCTTAGTGCAACGCTGATTGCATGTTCGGAACGTATGGTGATTTGCAGACACTTCAGCAATGTGTATCCCAGACTCAATATATAACAGCGTTGCACTGAGTTGTTAATCTTTTTCGTCCAACTGTTGGGCATCGAAATTAGGACAGTTTGCGATACAACGGCCGCATCCGACCTCAGCAAATCAGCGCACTCACAGTGATCGGACCCATTCAAATCGGATTACTGTTTGATTACACTCAGTTTACGATAGTAAACTTGATTTGGTTGTGTCAGATCGGATTTCAATGTGATCATAGGTCGGATCTGAAATGATTAAAACAATTCTGGCCGGATCCAGATGACCATTGTGAATGAGGCTTTTGGGTATAGCGTAGATTTGCACGATTATTTCTGAACGATAGACGCGAGCACATATTTGCGTCGTGCTATATATGTATGTATATATTTGCTATATATATATAAATTTAATATATATAATTTATATATATATATTTTACAATTTATATATATTTAGTAGTAATATAAATTATATAATAAATTAAATACATATATAAATTTAATAGTTTATATATTTTTAACAATATATTGTAAACCCAAATATATTGAAAACAAATATAAGCTCGCAAATTGCACAAAATTAGTAGGTTTCAAGCCATTAATTTTGACGTAAAAATTGTGAAGTTATATTTGTACTCACTGCATTTGGTATTTATTTGCTTTACATATGTATATAGCTAGCATATTTATATATTTTGCATAATAAGCCTAAATAATTACATGTATAAATATTACGTCTTCCTATGTGCCACATGAGCTGCAGCATCTGAGTTAGGCTTAGTCCATAGGTATAGATATAGTTTAGGCTTTGGCTTACGCTAATCATTGGCTAAAGCTTAGGCTGTTCCGTATCGAGACCAACGACCAACAGTGTCTAATAAATGTTACCTTAGCTTAAACACACAAATATATTTTTAAATTATTTATTTGTTCTGAATCGGACAAAGACTGACTCGATATAGTATTTGTTATGTAAACCAGGAAATAATTATTTCAAAAACACCGTCGTTCAGCTGTTTGTTCATTGACGCAGTTCATTTGTTCATTCATAACTTAACCGCGGGGGCATGATTACTTTTTAACATACATGAGTTCATATTATTAATAGAATATTTCGCTTTAAATATAAACTGTATAACATAAACCATGTTGGTTTGTAAATCAGTTTTCATTTCAAGGTTTGTGTATGAAACTGAAGCAAAAACTTTAAGGTAATAGCCGTAGGGCATAAAGTCAGTTGCAATCCTGTGATTATTATTGTTAAATCAAAGAATATATAATTTTAGTTCCACATTTTTTAAAATAATTAATTTAAGCAAGAAATATGGATGGCTATGTTCTGACATAGCAGATTTTGCTTGAAGCAAAATGACCTATTAATTAGCGTGTAATTGTGTTATTTTGTGTTGTTTTTATATTATGCTCATGAAGAATGTATAGAATACGCTCGATAAAAAACATGAAATATATGTACAGATTCACATGTCTGAAAGAAATGTAGACAACTGAAAATGATTAGAAATAGATATATATAGATATGCATATATGTATATAAATTTATAAATATAAATATAAATATATTAGAAATCGAAATAAATACAGTTTTATAATACCATTCTGTTGTTTCTTAGTCATATTGCAACGCTTAACGAAACCCATAAGTGGCGAATTCAAAAAATTCATATAAATATAACTTGTATATATATATATATATATATATATATATATATATATTATATTATATATATATATATTATTATATATATATTATATATAATATATAATAATATATATATTATAATAAATATATATAATATATATATATATATTATATATTGTATATATTATTATATATATTATTTTAATATATATATATATATATATATATATATAAATATAAAGAAATATTTAATTTTCGTATATATAACACACAAATGTTCGTTTTTACTAGTGAGAAAGGCTATTTTACCCGAAGTTATCACTCATTTCTTTTAATCACCTCACGTTATTGGTGTTTGTTCATATGATTATTATTGTGTATACAAGAATGCTTGCTTAATCACAAACACACTATTCAATCGGGTCAAATTTTAGCACCAGTTATTTTGCAGAGTGTTTGATGATAATGGAAATCACGCTAAAGGAATTACACTAGAATATTTAGAATTAGAATTACAATTAGAATTACAATTACAATTAGATTTACAATAAGAATTAGACTAGAAGATTTAGAATTACACTAGTATAAATAACCAGACTATTTGTTTAATTCTGACTAACTAGCATTGGGTAAGGATACACGGTACTACAAGAAGAGAAATTCATTCATCCGTCATATAGAATGTAGGTTAAATTTTTAATAATTGTTACAATTGTTAAATTGTTGCGAAAAAACTTTAATTTCAACGTATTACATCAGAAATTATATCAAAATTTAGAGAAAACACTATTTTACAAAAATTATTTATCTATAAAACACGTTATGAATTCGAATAAATATAATTAAAACTTTGGTCTATTTAGCAATGTTATGTTCATTCGGTGCAAATGGTCGACAATAAAGTTGTCTGTTGCTGTTATGTCTTGATATTTAAATTTGCTGTGACGTATTTCAATACCAACAAAATTCAATAAAATACATTCACAAAACAAAATTGAAACAAATTGAAGTTATTAAATTACAACGGTACGATGTGGTAAGAATCTAAGTCATCATGTCTGATTAATATAATTATTAATAAGTTACAGCGTAAAAAAGGATATATATTTGCTCAGGTATATTTGTATGAATCTTGATTTTGTAAAGACAAATCGCTTACAGTATTTTGTGAGTTTCGCCATTTATACCGATCTTAACTAAAGAATCCTATTATAACAAAAGTAGGACAGGTTAGTAAGGCTTTCCGTAAAATTCTTGCCTCGTCACATAAAGTTGTACTAAACCATGAATTGTCATACATTCACGAGATCTGAGGTTACAGGGAGACTGGTTGTCGGGAGGAGACTTAGCCGGGTCATTGGGTAGAGGGATCAGCAGGTCAGGGTGGTTAGGCGCCCTGTCAGAAGGAGAGTCGGCTCTACGAGCCGAGGGGAAGTCCAACACTTCACGTGGAATAATTCCTCTTTCCTATAACCATATATGATGTATTGTGCAGTTTCACATGATATCCAATGTAGTCACTTTACTGAAATTGGCCCGTCAACAAATTTCAAGAATAAATATTGATTTCAAAGTAAACTCGTGGTTAAAAACGGGAGTGGAATTTAAAGCTTCATTCCGAGGTCTGTGCCACTATGAGGTAATCAAACGAATATTTTAAATGCGGGATTTTGATAGGAAATATCATCGACCTTTTACCTTATGTGAAAGTATTCTGGTGAAGTTTAACCTACGGTCCAGAGCAATTGCACACAGAAAGGCATAGTTGTTAGTTCCACAAGACCATAGCATCGTTCAGCCATAAACACAAAACAGATGAATCCAGTTACGTCCAAAATAAATACGTTACAGTAAAACGTAGGCGTCCAAGGTGCATCGTGTTGCGGAATAAGTGGTTCCTGGTTGTGTCTTCCACAAGATCTTAGCCTCGTTCAGCCATAAATATAAAACAAATGAATCCAGTTACGTCCAAAACAATACGTTAGTGTAAAACGTAGGCGTCCAAGGTGCATCGTGTTGCGGAATAAGTGGTGCCTGGTTGTGTCTTCCACAAGATCTTAGCCTCGTTCAGCCATAAATATAAAACAAATGAATCCAGTTACGTCCAAAACAATACGTTAGTGTAAAACGTAGGCGTCCAAGGTGCATCGTGTTAGGAAATATATGGTTCCTGCGGCGAAGAGTGGCCACCGCAACGGAGAAGGGAGATGGTGTCTTCCGGTAGGTCAGCTTGTGCAAAAATATTTATATATATTTCCGTTAGCTACAAAAATAGTTTGACGGTAACGAAATATTATTATCCGTTATATAGCATGTATTATAGCGAAATATTATTATAGTTGATAAAATTTATGATGTGGCTTCATGGTTCTGGAAGAGGTCGCGGACCCTCACGGATCGTAAATATAGCTTAGTTGGGTGTCCCATCTTTAGGAGATCATCCTTATACATGGTGTAAATATTACGAATTGCAGTACTAATATTGTTTTAATAGTGAAAAATGTTTTAATGTTTTGTAACAAAGTTTTTACTGTTAACAAGTGCCTTCATATCTTGATACTAGTGTAACGTTAATACTGATAACAAACCTTTTTCATAGTACCTTTTATGACATTCAAAAACTCAAAAACTACTAGCAAAAAGACCGCTGTGTTGAAACGTATTACGTAACTAAAAATAAAATTTTTTCCCTTATGAAGTAAATAAATTATATATAATACTCTTTCAGTTTATGATTTTGTATATATAGAGTAGATATATAGTGTAATCTCTAAGTGTCAGTTTTGCAACCTGTTGGCGAAATTTGGCTAATGAATCCAATAAGTATATAATATATACATGAACCAGGTCCTCGAGGAGTTGATAGCGGTAGCTTCGGAGAAAGGGAGGAGGCCTTAAGCCTTCCGAGGGTAGATTAGTTGGCCGGCGGAGGGAGGGTCATTAGGAGAAGGATAAATTTTCTAAATTTTTCGGGATTCAAATTTTTTTAATTTTTGCCAACTTTCTCAGATTTTTGCTGATTTACCTCCGTTTTTTGTCCAATGTTTTAGTCCGATTTGTGCCAATTTCTCTCAAGTTTTGGTTATTTTCCTCGATTTTTCCTAATATTTCTCAAAATGTTCCTTATGCCTTCTGTGCGGGGAATTTGGGAAAGCTGCGGAGCTTTAGGGGTGTCGAGCTACCTACTATGGAGGATCAGCGCACGGTCGGAGGGATCCGAGCTTCACAAGCATAATCCCCTCTTCCCCCTTATAAGTATGTATGAATACAACATAGCTCTGGTAATCGCAGCATAGTACAAAATGTCAACCCAATCGATCGTTGGTTGAGTTTAAGTACGCAATCAAACATATTATAGAAATTATTGTATAAAAATATAATTATATAGTTATATAAAAAAACAAAATTATAGAATAATTTTACGGTCAATGTAAATGAAATTTACAGGCGATCATGGATAGTATATTTATAATATATTTAATCTGTTAAGTGTCAATTTTTCAAAGTCTTTCGGCGAAACTTTTTATATGAATAAATCTAGCTAAATAGGCATAGACAGCATTTGCATCAATACAAATCTTCAGCCAACCTGATGGGTCGTTTAGTTAATAAAGCTCAAAGTCAAAATAGACCATCGAACATATGTATATCATAAACAGCAGAACTTATAACATTATATTTCTACGATTGACACTATATAAAAATAAACTTCAGCCCTAAAACATGGCATTATATGCCGTATAAGGTGCCGACCTCACAATATACTTTTAGTCACCTGACGAAGTTGTTTTTGGAATTTAATTTATATATTATTCAACATTTTCGAACACAACTCAAGCTTTGTAAAAAAATGCTCTGCATCAATGTAATAGCTTTTGTCCGGTCGAAGTTTTCGGTCTCAGTAGGGACAAAGCGAGGATAAACGGCACATTTGAGTTTGTCTTAATTTATTTGTTATACGTATGTTCCTGTAAACGCGAAATCGGTTAACTTTAATTTAAAACATTAAAAAAATAAATAAAAATCGTCGAAGGACAAAATTTATTATTAAGAGTTTAAAACGATAAATGCCATAAAACCAGTAGACGAGTGGTGTCAGCGGGATGTCATATGATTTGAATCACAAAATCATGAAAATATATTTGCCAGAAAATCGAACAAACCTATTATAATTTATCGTGAAAAGCTATATATCTGTTAGTATACTGCTGATCGAAATTATTGTCAAATTGGAGTTGCGTTTTAAATTGCAGAGAACATGCAGGCTGTGACATTGTTTTCGCTTTTTGTCAGAACCTGTACGGTTAGTTCAAGTTGCATTGCATCACCCGATGTGATCATAACTGCTCCAGCACGTTTATCAACTTAACATGGAACGTGGCAATTATTTCGCTTTAGCCCGATCATACGTGAAAACAAAAGCTGTCAACATAAAATGAACCGATTTCATTAAAATTTATAATTATCATATTTACCACTATTCAATATAAAAACCTTTTATTAAATTTCATAACGTCCAATTTCACAGCTACATGTTTGATAATGACAGTTTTGGCAAACTCTCATAATCTTTTCCCGACACTACTTTAGATAATGTAAAGAATCTGCACACTGAGTCAAAATGCACAAGACAAAAACGTCTCGCAATTACTTCTGTCTGAACTCTTTTTATACCATTGTGACGAATTTCAATTGAAAATATAATGCTTCGGTCCTATGCTAAACACTATTCAGTTGAAATTTCCAACAGTGCGGCCAACATCTTTGAAACGGCATACATTAAAATTTATAACAACTTACAAGATGATAACGTTTTAAAGAATACTACGTAAATCACAGTGGTTTAAGTTACTCGAAGATACCAGACATTCCCGTAATTACGCTACAAACTAACCAATAACATATATCATATCATACATGCTCGTTTGGTGTAGTTGGGGTTACTCCCAGAGGTTCCCAACACTCCTCCCCGAAGCCTTGGCTGCATCCTGCCTGGCGGTCCATTTTCCGAAGACCTGCACCCACTAACCGGATCATCAACATCTTTGTAGGCGGTAGACCCTGAACCCGAGATACGTAACTGAACGAGTAACATAT
>JASANE010008748.1:0-15007 GCA_030248225.1 Trileptium ribeirensis
AAGTGTTTGGAGGTCGGTATACAGATGACAAGTAAACCCATTTATCTCCAAGACATATTTCACAGCAAACGCAGTCGATTATTTCGAAGACAGTAAAATTGTTGACGGTACGGGACGTGAGGTTGTCGTGAACTAAGATGAGGGTACCCCCACCCCGTCTGGTCTCTCTATCTTTACGGTAACAAGTATAATGTTCGAAAGTTAGCTCATTATCAGTGTCAGCTGCACACCAGGTTTCCTTAATAAAAACAATATTTAAATTGTAATTATTCAAAAATAATTCTAGTTCAGCAAGTTTATTAATAATACTACGACTGTTTAACAAAGCACAACTTATAGTATTTAAATTATCAGTATTAGTAGTTTTGAATTTGCAATTATTTATAATTGAAATAGAACAAGAAAAAGAAGTGTCAACAGTATCATGCGTTATTCCGGTAGCAGTTAATGTTCGAGCGGTGGTCCGTTGGTGTCATTCTGCCCGTCGTTTTCTGAACGACTTTGACGTTTCTTTTTAAAATATGCTAGCTCTAGTTTAGTACGATCAGGATTTATACAGGAGCGTGAATATGGCGATGCCTGATCTAAATCACGTAGCAGTTTTGCATTTTGTAAGACAGACTGCTGGATAGATTTATCATTAAAAATAATTTTCAATAACCGAGGATTTTTATCCACTTTGCCAACCCGTAAAATACGTTTAATATCCTCCGGTTTTACAGCGACTTTGATTATATTAAAAATATCAAACCAAACATCCTTATCATAAGCTAATCGCTCAGAAGCAATGTTGCTATCACTTTCAGCCAAATTCGATATAATAATATTATTAGCACGGTGCTGTCGCTCATCAATTTCACTGCAAACGATATCAACAGTACAAAAGCTACTTCCTGAAATAATAGATAACGTGTTATCAATATCAGCAATATTATCTGAACCAGACCGAGGGGTGGGGGTAGGGTTTACAGTTATTTTTTCTATCAAAGTGTTTACTAATCCCTCTAATTTTTGCTGAGTTTGCTCAAAAGATGCGAATCTTTCTTCCAAAGGTTTGATACTGGCGATATCGCTATCAATAACGGGGTTGCATTGGATAGGCACACGCCAAAAGAATACGGACTACTGCGTTCCCCATCGGCATCCTACTGGATACACTTCGTACGCTACAACCTTCGGAGACGAATCCCGTCCCCTTTTTAATTCCGATAGCCGTTTTAAAAATTCCCCATCCAAGCCCTACTGTATTCAAACCTAAAAATATAACAATTTTTATTTTTTGAAAATTGCTAGTTTTCTTATACATCGTATTTTGTTAGCTAGTGCACATTCTGACTTAATTTTGCAGTTGTAGGGGTGTTTTAACATTTTAGGTCGTGTTTGCATTGCGTCTCGTCCAATGCGATTTCTGTTCACAATGTATCCGATCAACCTGATATAGCCAAGGTCTAATGTATATGTTGAGGCGTGCCGCAGGATTTTTACATTGGACGGGATAAGATTTAGGATTTATGTTTGGCGGAGACCAATTTCAGGATATACATGACCATACTAAATTTTGAATTTTGATACACGTGAATTACTCGAACTTCGAAACAGTTTGGGAGGACCACGGCGCGTGAGTACGTCCCTGCATATACATGTTATGCGTATGTTATGCGTTCGGATACCGATTTTGACATTTTATTCTCGTTCTATTTAATACTGTTCGTATTATATTTTTAGGTGTATATTTGTGTTACAAAAGTGAACTATCCGAGTATCAATTATCCGTTTGCATTAGCTATCGAACAGGGTATTTAACTAGGTGTAGCTTTTTACCTTTCCGACATTTACCAACAACAGTTATACGCATACAATATATACGGTTATTTCGATCGTCGGTGAACAGTGTAGTAGGACTGCATCTAAAATCATGCGAATGGCCGACCTTCGTGTCGAAGTGCCATTAGCTGATGACGCTGAGTTCTCAGAATTTAATTTCAATTTAAACAACGGCAACTTAACGCATCACACAATGTCCTCCTCAAATGTAACCGGCACGACAACTGCTAACGCTTTAGATTCACAAAACAATAACAGTGTCGGCGGAACAAATCCAGCGACTAGTATACTTCACTCCGGTGATATCAACTCAGATTCCGGTAAGTGAACAAAGTTTTATTCAAATGGTGCGGGTGCAGTTTCCTCAAATAGCGCTTAATTGGTCAAAAAATTTATTTGTAGTACGCATGTCCCGTAATCGAATGGAATTTCACAATTTTTTTATCCTTCGCCTAAGAGAATGTAGTTGTTCATCTGGCGTTCGGATTGAGTTACTTTTATGATTTCCTTCCCGAATCTACATTTTTATTAAACGTTGTGATAATTCCTACTAGTGATGAGCAGGGATATGGTTTACCATATCGGGTAAATTGTTCGATATATAGGATAACCATATCCTAAAATAAACATTGTTCTTTTTCAGGGTTGTTTTTGCACTGATATTTGCTGTCTAACTTCACTAATTCTGCGACTAGGCCTGTTCTACTCAATATATATACATACATCAGGGAGTAACCGGAATTCCGGTTCCGGTGAAAATCGTGTTCCGGTTGCGGTTCCGGCAAAAGGGCAAAAACCATACCGGAACCGGAATTCCGCCACGTCGATGCTTGTAGAAGCTATTTTACACATCCAGAAGTCTGTGGGGTACCTTTCAATTAAACCGGTCCAACTCGGTAACAGAGTATGGCTTACGCAGAAGTACTTAGGGTATGCTTGGCTAACATAAATTGCTTCAAGAACCCGCCAATGCGCTTGTAAACTTAGTAAATCGGTCTAAATTGAAGTAAACTAACGTTATCTGCAGCTAGAATTTGCTTTCTTGGCAAAGAACTGTATTTATTGAAACTGTGCGAGCAGCATCACAATGTGTCTCATTTATAGCATTCCGATTAGAAAGTTATCATCATTATCATCTAACTTACGGGCACTGTCTGTCCAAAACTTACGGACACTGTCTGTCCAAAACTTACGGGCACTAGCCTAAACAGTGTCCCTGACCACTGATCAAAAAATTACCTTCTATCTATTATTTTCTCTTAGAATCATATAAACCAATAATTTCAAGTTTCCTACCGAAGGACATGTAACAAACGTATGTGTAGTAAAGGAAGGCGACTGGAGACAGAGCGAAAGTGTGTATTCTACGCTCCAAGCTGCGTAAGCATATTCGATTTGACGCAGTACACGCAATGGTATATACAGTGGAAGGCATTTTTTGTTCTGGGTGTCCAAAAATCGACATATTTGATCAGTAAATAAACATTATTAGCTTCCTCAGTGTCTTTAAAGTTTCAGAAAGGCAATAATACCACCGCAATACATTAAGTTTAATGCAAAAGTTATTTTTAATGCATTTTAAATCCACTATACCTTGATTTCTTCCTTCATCTGTTTTACTATATATAAATTTCAAAGACCAAGTTCCGGATCCGGTTTAAATGGACGGTTCCGGTTGCTGGTTCCGGTTCCGGTTATTCCCTGACATAGATGTATATAGTGATCACTATTTTCTGTTATAGTTAACAATAGGCAAATTTATTCGGAATATAGTGAAAATTTAGGATATTTTTGGTTTCTTGAGCATTCCATGGTGTACCAGAGAATCACCAGAACCCAACTGAACTAGTCGGTATGGAACTACATTTGTGAGCGGAGCTTGGGCTGTGGCATTATGAATGTACTCAATTTTATGTTCTTCAAATAACTACATTGCATATGGTATAGGGCTTTATCATTGGTAAAAATATTATATTTGAATTCTTCGACCCAGAAAACCCTATAATGGTTTGATCGAAACGATTCTATTTCAATAAATAACACAAATATTGCAAAATTTTCTATTTTAGCTGCATAAGCTTAACTAATTAGCTAATTACTAATTAACCACTCAAAATTTTTTAATCCCAAATATCAGATGCACACTCTGACATGATAGGCTTTCAAACAAAAAAAGTTTTTTAAAATCCGTTCAGTGGTTCTTGAGATCCGTCGGACCGAACGAACGAACGAACAAACGGACATCGAGCTTTTTACTCCCAGACAGAAAATAACTAGTCGGTAGTGGAACTACATTTGTGAGCGGAGCTCGGGCTGTGGCATTACGAATGTACTCAAGTTTATGTTCTTGTAACTACATTGCATAGGGCTTTATCATTGGTAAAAATATTATATTTGAATTCTTCGACCCAAAAATCCTATAATGGTTTGATCGACACGATTCTATTTCAATAAATAACACAAATATTGCAAAATTCTCTATTTTAGCAGCATAAAATTAACTAACTAGTTAATTACTAATTAACCACTCAAAATTTTTTTATCCCAAATATCAGGTGCACACTCTGACATGATAGGCTTTCAAACAAAAAAAGTTTTTTGAAATCCGTTCAGTGGTTCATGAGATCTGTCGGACCGAACGAACGAACGGACGGACATCGACCTTTTTACTCCCAGACAGAAAATAAAAACGCTTCGCTCGGCTTCGCCGAGCTCCGCTCAAAAACTGAAAATTGGGATTGTCAAAGCATGTCAGCTTGCAAGTTAATTCGAATGGGAAACTACCTAATTTCGGGGAAATTGGAAGTTTTTGGTGTTTGAAAAATTTGAAGTTTTGGAACGAAATTTTCATGCAAATCCGAAACGTAACAGGGTACCATTCTAAAATTCTATCTGATCCCTGAATTTTCAAAAATAAGGTAAAACTTGTTTGTTCAAAGTAATTCCTGAAAATATTTCTCGGCAGATTTTCAAATATTTCCTGTTACTTAAGATATTTTAATTCAAAGGTATGTTTTTGGTGCAACCCTTGGCTGTATGTTATTATTCGCTCGCGTTATGAGGGACAGCAAAGATTTGAGCAACAGTGTTGTCTTAGCTTACCAGTTAGCGATGACACATGACAAGGTTTTTCTTAGTTAAACTACTGTACTGAGTTACAACCTGCAACACCATGGGTCAATTTCAAAATATAGATAATCTAAAAATCAACTGAAAATTATAAAAGCAAAAATCTGCGACTGTCAAAAGATCTAAAGTCTGAAAATGTCAAATTTAGGTGACACGATCGCACAAGGGGAAAACTCAGGGAAGGATCCTAGCATCTTTTCAGCTATGCACCCATAGTCCCTGAATCCCCAATCATGTCTCACCCCAAAACCGTTTGATTCGCACACAGGGTTATACTGAACCTTCCGTAGCGTAGTTATTGCCTACCTAATACCCGTCGGCCACAAGGCTGAAGAGCTGCCAAACATTCATAATCTATATATAGTTTTGAAACTGAAGCATGTCGGGTATCTATACGTATCTATTCAGTAACACCAGACGATCAAATGATGTGACGCCATGTCCTTGGCATAACGTAAATAAACACTTTAAAATTGACCGTCTGAAGTCAAAATATTTACATATAACGCCAAAACCTCTTACCAGGGGTAACATTAGCGTAGTTGCTGATTACCCAATACTCGTTGGTCACCATGTGAAGGTCAGTCATAAGGCTGAAGAGCTGTCGAAAAACTCATAATCTACATAGTTTTGAAAAAGAAGTTTTTTGTGTTTCCATCTAACCAGTAACCCCAGACGATCGAGATAACTTCATGTCCTTCGCCTAACCTAAATAAAATATACATACACTAAATTTAACCTCCTAAAGCCAAAATGTATAGATATAACGGCAAAACTTCTTCCCATGAGGTCACTTAAAACATATCTAAACGGTATAATTTTGGGTTTGTCGCTTTCTACCAGTAAAATGTAGCACCTGGCCACGAAATGCAATGTTAGGATGTCCTCATATCCGGATTATCCCGACGTCGCGAATAATATTCGGATATGAAATAGTATTCGGATATGTTCGCCCATTACTACTTACTCATTGAAGGAAGACAAATAGGGTGCAGTTGTTGCGATATACACGTGTTTAAAACGCGCGTACCGTTGCGTTTGATGTATTTCCAGTGTGTTTTTGTTGGAGCTCTTTAGATCGGCTTTGGCAGCTCAATATTGAACCTTGCAATAACTACTAAGTTCAGAATATCAGCATTCGCGCCGATTCAATTGGTGCGCTAGTAACTAGTTATGAAATGGCACGTTATATTGTTTTTTAGTAGTTTTAGTGTTATGAAACTAGCCTATATTTCACATATCTATTGCGGTGTTTTCGGTGGGTGCTTTGACATGTCCCCGATTCATTTAAACTCGAAATTACATGAGTTTATCGGATGCGATTACGCAGTTCTTGTATGGAATTCATAATCATTGGTTGAAACAGAAACGTGCTAGGCTTCAATATCCATCAACGGTGCAAAAAAATCTTACGTATTTATGTGACGCACAACGCATTGTTAGATTGATTGATTTTGTTCGTCGTTTTTATTTTATTTTATTTGCTCAGGCTTAAATATAGGATTAGGGAGCCAAACTATACGATTATTCGTTGGTGGAAAAACATGGCATGATACATTAGCGTGAGAGGACTTTATTCTATAAAGCTTTGTGCCCAAGTAGGGGAGAGGCCCTAAGCATTTCGACATGCCTCTGAGCATATTACCAGTATTTTTATGTACGGCTAACAGTTATGTTTTGTTTATGTTTGCTGTTCTTAAATGTATGCTTCCTAAAAATTTTTTAAAAATACACTTTAGAAATTTTTCTATTTCGAATCTCAACAATTCAACAAGCCCCCCCACCCAGTTTGTGGTCTTCTTCAAAATCTGACGCTTCCAGTTCCTAAACTGAATGGCGTTGGTACATGTATCGTGGTAAAGCCACTAGCTCCTGGAGGCATAGAGGAGTAAGGGTTCTGTGTTCGAATTGCATTATGGTTTATAATTTTAGGGTCATAATTTCCATGAGTTTTTTACAATTTTAATTTTGTGGTATGAATCCAGTACAGCATGTAATTTTGAGTTACGGCTTGAAAACAGGGCGCTCAAATCGAAACTCACGCATTTCCTTTTTTCAACCCCTCCCCCGGGAAAACGACAGCTGCTAATAGCTATAACGTTGCCACTAATGTATTTCTGATGTTCTCATTATTGTGTTTCTGAAACGTTGAAGGGTATGAGAAACCTTAATTTAGGACATATAAATTGGTAGTCAGCGTTGTCTAGCCAGAGTGGTTATGCTTCCGCGGCAGGCCTTGTTGTGGATTCGCTTCAGCTCAGAATTCTTTTACTTTGCAACGTAAGTTAATTCGACTCTGACATGGTAACCTAGGCCTGAGTTCAGTTATGTGGCCTATTATAGTCAAATGATGATGAAGTCTAGGAAAACTTAGTCACACTCTCTTTGTCGAATTAAGTTATAAGATTCTATGGAAGGCTGATAGGTGGAGAAATGATATCATTAACTGTATCTTTTGCTTTAACCGCGGTCAATGCAACCTCAGTTCAGTCAAGTTTAATTAATCTTACAACCTGAGAAAATTTTTCAGTCCGCTCCGATTAAGTGAAAATCTATTTTCAGCTAATAAATATAAAATTTTGTGTCTAACCGCCTACCATATTTACTGAGGATTATTGTTGGAGACATTTTTTGATTAATATACATCTTGTTTAGCGAAACGTATATGTTTAGGAATTATACAGCAACTCCGAGTACCAAATTAAATGTTGCAAAAAAGCTGTGAATTTGAAGCTGTGGTCATGTAAAGTTGAACCGTATGAGGCTGACCGTAATGACAAACTTTACAGCCCGGGCAGGTCTTCGGACATCACTACGTGTAATCATTGATAATAGTGAAATTACTTTTTAGGAATATATTCCGAAACCGATTCTGTGCTAGGCAACACTCTAAACGGTCTCAGCCTCGAGGATGCATCATCCGCCGCCGCATTTTTCTCAGCTCTCAGTGGGGGAGACTCTAGGATATCGGGAAATTCCGGCGGCAGTGGATGCGCCGATCAGGACTTTTGTGAGGTTGGTGGCATGGCTGGTTCCCTCGAGGATTTGGTTAATTCGTTCGACGAGAGCGTTTCAAAATGCTTCAAAAATTATACCGAGAATACCGATAAAATTGCTCCGGTTCAAGTGCGAAGCCAAGAAGAGATAATGAACGAATGTCAGTAAGTTATATCAGTTTTACTATGATATTGGCTGTTGCTATCCGGCAGCAAAGGTACACTTCTGGAGTTTTCAGCGCAATCGGTCAGCTCTAAATTTTTCGGTCGTTTTCTGCGTGTGAATTTTTAAGCTGCTTTGTGATTGCCATAATAAAGTAACTCTAATATAGTTTCCAGGACATTTTTGTCTTCTGAACTGAAAATACTAATATGAAAAAAGGTTGGGCTCTTTTAATACTTGCTCGGTCCAGAACCTTGTCTTCCAATATGCGTTAGACACTAGATCAGAACTTATCAAATGCGCTGCTAGGAAATACTTCAACAATTGTTTTCTATAGATGGTGTTGTGGACAGCTGAAAGCCGCTTATCGTATGTGGGAGAATATATAGCAGAACTTTTTGACCATAATCACAAACACAGGTAGGCTATCTCGACACAAATAGGAGATAATAATATGAGCACTTACTTCTTCAAGCTGGCTTCAGGCTAGTGTTCCTGAGAGTTGAAATGTAGACGGAACTTAACAACACTTTGCCCATAAATGTAGCAGCGTGACTGAAATTAGAAAACACACCTATGGTGCGGCTCCTGTGCACCTCACTGGCTTCCGCCAAGACGGAATTAAGAAAATACATTAAGAAGACACAAATGTTATCTTACTAACCTAATCTTATATGTCGAGCTACTTATGTTAAAAAATTTTACATATCTGTTTATTCTATTTTTCTCTGTAAATATCATCATTTTGGTCAACCTACGATCCAAATTAATTGAAGCGGTTGCTAGCCGAAAAACTCTTAAAAAAGTTTCTTTTTCTTCATAAATCATAAATTATTATCAGGTGGATTCATCTTCGCAAATTTTTTATTTGATAAATTCAGTTTGTTTGTGCCCGCTTATTAGACGATAAACCTTCCGACCACGTCTTCCGTGTCTAAATGAGTCAAGGGTCACATTTTTTGGAACTTGGCCATCCGGGTATCTATTTTTCGCGACCTATATCTCGAGACAGAGGCTTCAAGACGGAAACCACACTACATAATCGAGCTACGAGCCAAAGTTTAAAAAAGTACACCCCCAAAAAGGTGAAAAATTCAAAATATTACAAAATAATTTTTTGCTTGTTGGGGTGAGCTATGGAAGTATAGTGTCACCTGTTAATTAAGTTAGTTTCATAGTTTACCACCATATTGGTTGTGGTATTAACTCTGCGGGACGGTGCTGGAGCTAAATTTGGTAAGTTTTGGCACCGAAAATAGTCAAATTTCACTTCTTTTCTAATATACATGTATTTGGGTGAATCGAACGTATCTATAGGTTCTAGGGATTACTAAATACAATAAAACCAATTGTATTTGCGTGGTATATATCAAATAAGGCAAGTTTTAGGAGCCCTACTATGTAAAATCATTTAAATTTAAATTATTATTTATCTTACAATTTGTGATTTATAAATTGCAAAGGTTTTG
The DNA here is from genome assembly GCA_030248225.1 of Trileptium ribeirensis. Lineage (NCBI taxonomy): Eukaryota > Metazoa > Nematoda > Enoplea > Enoplida > Thoracostomopsidae > Trileptium > Trileptium ribeirensis. The sequence continues at coordinate 9,582 of JASANE010008748.1, forward strand.
GGTTTTTTGTCATTGGTAGAAGAAATGAAAAGTTCATCGGTTTCTTATATGACTAAAATAACCGTAGCGTTGTCATTGAAGTGTTGCCAGTGTATAATTGCTATCGTAGAACTAAAACGGGGTTTAGGGGCCTGAATTCGGAACCACAAATTCATCAGTAAGGCAGAGTAGCCATACTCGTTTCGTTTCTCCTCGCTTTGGGAGTTACAAGTGGATTTCCGCAATTTTTTATTCGACATGAAATGAAGTTGCGCATCTAGCTTTGTATTTGATGATTTCCTACATAAAATTGCACAAAACCGACATGAATTGGGACTTTTTGGCTTTGGTCATAAGGGGTCACCCATCGTTTTAGGTTACAACTCTTGCCAAAGGCCAATTGTTGAAAAATGGAGACGTTTTCTGAAATCAATCATCCAGAACTACAATTTTGTCATTATGCATTTTTGTTAGAGCAGCCATTTTCGAAGTATGAGCCAAAGTTTCAAAATATTTGCGTAGAGGTAAAATTTTCAAAATTTTTTACAATGCAAGTTTTTTTGCTTCTTCGATGAGAACGCTAGGTTTACAGGGTTACTAAACCCATCGAGCCACTTTGTTTCGTTGTTTTGATCCCAGTTGGGTTGGTTAATAATCCTTCGGGATGGTGCCAGAGGAAAATGTAGTAAATTTTGACACCAAAAATATTGATATTTTGGCACTTCTTAAGTATAGATGCGTGTTTATCATTAGACTGTATTATAGGCTTTCGCTGTTGCTAAATACGATAAATGTAGTGTATTTGCGTGGTATGCACCAAATCAGGCAAGTGTTGGGGCACTAGAACGTAAAAATCACTCTTCGAGTTATAATTTTTCATTAAATTGTTTATTTATATATCAATTTCAAAAGTTTTCGTTTTTTTTTGATCATTAGAAAAAGAAATAAAGAATTTTTCAGGTTTGATATATGACTAAATTTCCCGGTACTGTGCGATTGAACTACGTATTGCTTTGATATAATTACCATTGTGGGACCTTAAATGAGCTCAGTAACTTGAATTTGGAACGACGAAATGGTCGCTAAGCAGTGCATTTGCCCCGTTTTGCTATTTTGTTTCAGCGAAGAGAGCGTATTGCTGTATTGTGTGTAGCATTCACGCGGTACCAAAATATTTTTCTGAATTTTGTTCAATCTTTTTTACTGAAAGCTATTTTTATTACATTTTGATTGGTTTAAAAAACTTTGTGGAGAATTATTTTACAGTTTTTCTTATGGCTTGACAAAAACTATGGAATTTCTCTCCTTTTAGCTCACCGTTCATGAAACTAGAATAGGTATAGGTGCGGAAGTGCAAGCATTAGCATTCTGAATCTCTTTCAGAAACATGTTACCGATCTTTGCAAGAAAACGACTACGTACATAGACTGAAAATTGGTGATCTTATCACGGTCAACGGGAACGGATTAGCAGCAAAAAACCAAGGAATATATGCTGTAACTGTTTTCTCCAAACTCCCTCGAACGTACCTGGAGAATCAACCTGGAAGTTGAGAAATTGAGCTTCTCCAGCTCGAACGGGGGGAGTGGGAATGTGGAAATATCAACAACTGTATATATTAAATATAGTTAAACGAATTCTGATTGTAGTGATTGAAACGAGCGAAGTAAACAATTCTTACTAGCCAAAATAATGGTGAAATTTGACAATATCTTTTATTGAGTTTTTAGGGTGACACGCATAACTTAAATTTAGCTGCATTTATTGTTTCGCACAGTATGAGCGTAATTTAGCTGCAATATCTGTACCGATTGTGAGAGACAATAGGTAACATTTTTTGTCAGACCAATTTTTGACACGACCCTAGCCCAACTGGCCCATTTTTACGACCTCGAAGGAGTTGTATTCCGTTTCGCATCTACCGAAAGGGTGCTTCTCACTGGTACAGTTACAGCTACTGGTCTGTTCACAGGCTCCCGAAAAGTGGGAAAATTCGGGGGCTTCCATGTACATCCTCGGGAAATATTTCAAAGTTGGGGAATAAATTTTTCTTAAAATACTGAATATTTCCATATTCGTGTTGTTTTATTGCCGTGCATGTATTTTCAAGCGATAAAACAACGTTTTAGCATTAGAAATATATACGTAGTGGTAATTAATGTTTAAACCATTTTGCACAGAAAAAACATAAATTTTGATACATAACATTTTTGGATTTTGTTGAACATGGGAGGGCACGAACATGTGGGATTTGGAAAATGGGGGCCTCCGCCCATTGCGGACAGGTCAGAATTGAGGATGAACTGATCAACAAAATGAGTCCAAAACACCTATACAGCTCCAGTTGTTGCGGAAATATTGCCATTTTTGTGTATTTTGTGTCCTATGGACCCAGCGAAAAATACTTATTGTTCTTCCAGCCTTGCAGTGTAAGCAGTGACAATAGCTGCACACCATTTGCACCAACATAAAGAATGAATTGCTCTATAAACGAGACCAAAAGCACCTATATATATAGCTCGAGTTGAAGAGATATATAGTTGAAGAGATTCTACCATTTGCGTATATTTTGTATGTCATAGGCCCATTTCAGATCCCGTTTTGATCCAAATTCTATGTTTCAAGAGAACCACGTATCACATCATCATGTGAAGACGTACTGAGTTTTATTTCCTTTACAAAATGAGCCCAAATTGAATTAAATATCTCAGAGATTGTGTAGTAACAATAAGTAACGTGATTTTTTGGCCCCTTTTAAGCCCCTTACCCGAGCCTCCCTGGCCCGTTTTTTCGGGCAGATTGTGGAGTAGGGTTTCACGCCTTACTAAAGGGCACAAATAGATATTCAAACTTTCAAACTAGCTATCGCGCTAGTCAATCCACCCATCCGACGTTGCATCCATCCGCTATGCATGTTACCCAAAAACCAGAAGTGGAATCCGCCGAAATTTGCCACTCTGGTAAGTACGAATTGTTCGCTACGCTCATTCCACTCACTACACTCAGAATTTACTAACACCGATTATTATATGTCTTTTCGACCAATGCGACATTTATTTACGAAATGCTATAACTTATTTGTTTTCTGAGAATGTTTTTGTGTAATTTCTTGTATTTGAAATATGAAGGTTTACTGCCACAAAGGTGATACGAAATAACATCAGTGTTCTGTTTTAGGGAGTTATGGCGTTTGTTTTATCGTAAATATTTTTTATTTTAGAATCTGGTGGACGTTGACTGGAAATTTTGGTAATATTTTGCCTATTGATTGGTCAAAGTCATATTCCAGAAAGATGCACTTGCCCGTTCTAAACGTCAGTGACAGCGTTGTAAGTATATGTCGTTCCTACATTTTTTGACAAAAAGGAAATTGCACAAATGTCTCCTGGCAATAACTAGGTGTTAAAGCTGGAATACTATATTCCACAAAAATGCACTTGGTTATTGTAAATGACGACAACATTTTTCTTGTATGGCAATTATTTTTTGCGTTCCTGTCGTTATTTTGTTATTCCGCGTTATTCACAGATTATTGCGTTATGCTATGTTAAACCTATTTATTCGATAATTACCATTGTTTCATTTCAGGACGAAGCGGCAACAGAGCAGCTGTCAAACAAACTCCTCCGTGCTTCAGGTCGTGGCAGACGACGAAAGTCGAAACAGATTGACAATAGCTACGAAAATTCTTCATTGCATAGCAGAAATACTCAACCGGGCCTTGGGTCTCGTGTATCAGACGATAATGACGAAGTCTCGTTCTATTATCGCGATGCTACTGCGCTTCATTTGGATGATTCCGACGTGGATGGCGATGAAGATGACGATGAGGATGAAGAATTGGCGCAGGCGAGTGACAGATTTTTTAGATCATTTCTAACAGCTAAGCACAAAATTTCAAATTTTCGTTTGATTGTTACCTGCGGTAAAACTGTGCTCGGCTGTTGGATGCAGCACTGCTTCACTTTAAAGTTTGATTTATCAGCTAATTTCCGTTTTTGTACATGCTTGGTCAGATCGATTAAACAGCGTATTAAGCAGCAGCACTAAATAAAGTGCCCGATGGGATGGCATAAATTCATGCGTAACAAAAATTGCATTTTTATAGCATGCCAACGTTATGGATAAGTCTCGTAGCAACAGAATGTAGTACTGGCGGCAAGCTATTCTTAGGCTCAGCCTTGTAAGTTGGCTCAAGTTAACTAATTCAAATAGATCTAATTGGTGTTCGATTGCCCCCAGATAGACCTTTTTCGTTAACCGCGGCTGTTGATGACTGGGACACGATTAAACGTGACAAGACAAATAATGAAGTTAAAGACAGACCCTATGATAATGTATGTAGTTACAAATTACAAACTGGTATCATGAATTGTATCGCGCCCGGAAATCCTAACCACTTTTGAGAATTTAATATCTGCATATTGGATAAACCGAATTCAGCACATATTTTTACAGAATTTTATGAACATGTAAAGGTACCTCGATATAATGTATACGTTCTTCGTTTAAACCGCGATATAATGTATACGGTCTTCGTTTAATATGCTTTTATGATTTCCGTCATTTCCGACTAAAGCAAAATCACCATCACACAATGCACCTCTTTTATGTGAAGTTGTCTCATATGCGATCTGAAAAAATTTCAGCGTATACTTAGCTGTAATGTCAGTTAATTTGAAACTTATAAAATTTTAAATCTGGAATACTTTGCGGTTTACGTAGTATTCAAACTGTAACTGCCACTGGTGATATACTTCTAATATAAATCTGGCATCAAGCGAGTGAGTGATAAATTTAATTGTCTAATGTTTGGTATTGTTCTAATTTTAGGCGTTGGATATGCATTCGATGATTATGGCACCGCATGATCTACCGCCACCTCAGACTGCCGACCAGGTGATTCAGGAAATTGACGAAATCATGCAGGTTTGTTTTTATGGATTTTGCTATAGCCGAATGACATGTGATTTTTAATCTGAACGCTGAATTCTATTGGCATTGATCGTATCACCGTATCGTTCAAAATATCGGCCTCAGCGCTCTATCATAGCTTCCAAAAAAATTTTAAATGTCTGCAGTTCGCAGTATACGCAGTATTCGTAGTGATGGGAACAAAATTTTTACGGAATAGTATGACTTAAACTTTGCAATATAGTTGGCCGAGTATGGAAAGGCTGCGCTAAGTTGTCGTGTGTATCTGGACTGTTCACAGAAAACGGAAGATAGGGCTTGAGGTTGGCATGTTCATTCTTGGGAAAAATTTGAAACTGCCCGAGGAACAAAGTTTTGTGTTGTGTACGCTATGTATTTCCATATTTTTCATGTACTTCTGGCCTGATCACATCCTCCTGAAAAGAGGCGTAATTCGGGTTTATCCTCGTGGAGGTTTCGAATTAAGGCGAATAAATATCGCTTGAAATGCTAAATGTTTTCACATTTTCATG
>JASANE010008750.1:0-10196 GCA_030248225.1 Trileptium ribeirensis
TACGTATTGCTCTGCCTTATGAGGAGACAAAGTATATACAGTTCGAAACCGGTTAAGTGCATCCTGGTTACTATGAGTTTATATAAATACATGCATGACCAACTTGCTAGATTTCTGGGGGATCCACCAACATGTTCGTTCCTCAGGCATATATCTCTATGGACATATATAGGTGCGCGTCTGGGCTGTACCCGCAAAACCTCCAATCCCCTTTGGCTCCCATTCATTGAGTACCTAAATGTAAGGCCTATTTTGCATTGGTCGCCTCATAAGGCAGCGACCGTTGAGCGGTCTAATTCATTCCATGCGAGAACTTCCATCACTGACTGATTAATTTGTTATAGATGTTCTAGCGAACGCTAAGTAGATTTTAGTTTTAAATTTCTGGCTAGCTGTTCACTGCGTATTATAGATATATCCAAATATATCCAAATTACCGGTTACATATAAACCGTTTCCTGGTTTCATGATACAACCTATCGGTTGCTGGCAAAGCACCTGATCGTGCAGATCCGCGGCTGTTCTCGGTGTACTTGCTCCAGTTCCAGTTGTCTAGAAGCCTTGTTCTTTTTTTCAATACCAGGCAATTCATGATATTATGTTTTGGACTAATTTCAGAGCAGCTTTTAATGCCCATTACTTTCGGCATGGTCGTCCTGATGTGTGGGGCGCGCTGAATTCAGGCGATGGGGCAGGGCCCCAGTCGTAAGTTTATGGCCTGGATCAAACGACGAAATTAAGCAAACTTTCTACTGTTCCTCTCACCCACCACCAAATATTCCAAATCCTTCCAGAACTTGGCTGTTTCCCGCTACCAAATGTGCACGCGGACCTGGCAAAAACCAATGTCCTGGCAAAACTTAGTTGTCTACATCGGAACTTTGAGGCGTTTGTGATTCTTGTTTTATCAAAATTTAAACTAACAATTCATTGAAAGTCTAAAAAACACTCATGCTATAGAGTTTGTTCTAAAAAAATGCCTAGAACTCGCTTCAGCTCGTGGGGTTTTTTAACTGTAACCCGGTTCCGCCAACCAAAATGTGAAATTCCTTCCATTTTTTTTCATCTATCTACTTATCTATATATATTCTAATTCAATTTGTGTATATTTTGTGATGTTTTATTTTGACAAATATATAAATAATCATGTTTGATTCCTGGAAACCATAAATAATTGGAATCAGGGACGCGTCCAGTTGAGTAGAATACCAAGGCTAAAACCCAAGCCACGTTCACAAAACGTCAGTCAATTATAGATGACTACACATGGCGGTATCACCTCATGGGTCCAGTCGAACGCTTGCTTTCTCTAATTTTCCTAATTTAATAATGATAATTATTGTCGGAATTACGGCTTGAAACGTTTGCTTTGTCCATTTCCTAATCAATGAGTTCTCTTGTCAGGTACTGATGAAATGTCAAAATAAATATTAGAGAAAGTTGTTCTGGTCAAAAATATTTCGGTGGTTACAAACAGAAAAACCGTTTCAACTTGCGACAACTACTAATCGCTGCGTGGGAATTTCCACTCAAAAATTAAATATAATACCTTCAAGCTATATGAATTTTAAGAAAGCTGAAAGCTTCTTGGCCTCTACACTAAAGATTAGACACCAAAACTGGTTTTTTGAATTTTAGGCGCTGTTTAGAAAGCTTTTTTAGAACGCAACACCGTCAAACTGTCTTCATAAGGAAGGATTAGACATTTGCTTTGGCGAAGATTAGCTACGTTAAGATTCTAATCTAAAGTCATTCGACATTTTCGATGTATTCTAGATGACTATGATGTTTAGGTTCGAAAAAAGATTAGTTCTGTGAATCCACTTTCTCCATCTATAGCCTTGCTTGATTTTACTCTTTATTTTACACATATATATTTGAATTCTGAGTGAGTGAGTGAAGCGAGCGAAGCGAACAATTCTCACTGGCCAGAGTGGTAAATTTGGATGGTGTCCGTCCGTTTCCGGGGTTTTTGGGTGTGCCACGCCTAATTCAACTTTAGCTAGACGATTTGGATCAAGCGATAGCTCAACTGAAAGCTTGGAATCTGTTTGTGTCATTTGGAGGCGCGAAGCCCGATTTCTTCATCTTCCTCCTGAAAAACGGGCCAAAGCGGCTCAGGTCGGGTCTCGAAAGGGCCCCAAAATTGCGGCACTTATTGTAGCTCAACAAGCGTTGTAGATATCAGTGTTAAGTTGGGCTCTTTTTGCACAGCACATAACTCTATAAATCTGAACATAGTCCTTTCTTACGCGGTTCTCTTAGAATGCAGTATTTTGGGACAAAAGGTGGTTATAAAATTGGCCCATGAAACGCAAAATGGTAACATATCCGTAACCGCTCAAAGCTATATTTATTGTGTTTGGACTCATTCTGTAGAGCAATTCACGCTCTATATAGATGCAAATGGTGTGTTGGTATTCTTTGTTTTGCTACAGGTTAAGGTCAAAATGTCTTTTCTATAGGCCCACGGGGCTCAAAAGACGCGAAAATTGTAATATCTTTTCAACCGCTCGGGTCATATAGACGTTTTTGGTCTCATTCTGTAGAGTAATTCATCCTCGATATTGGCATAACTTCTCTACACTGCTATTGGCATTACTTCGACGGCAAGATAAAAGGGTTTTCAGTGGGGTCATGGGACCCACTGCTATTCGATGGCTCATTTTGTAATTTAATGCCCTATGCATATCTCTCTAAATTACATATTAAACACTCAGATTTTACCACCTTAGCAATAAGACGTAGGCTTTACGTTATTAGGACAATAAGAGTTTTATTTGTGTAAGAATAAAAGCATATCAATTCCACATTTTTCCAAAAACATTGGCAAAGTGAGTAGTTTTAGAGTTTTGATTACAAGCTTTGCTCAAGTCATAGATGTTCATCGGGATTACAATGACGGAGCTTAGCAATAAAGGCCCTAGACTCTAGAGCCGAGCCTTGCCGTGCCAGAGCCTATGATCTGTCTGTGATATCCCAGCCTGGAAGAGCTGCGATCGGCTCTAAAAACTCGTTTCTAAAATAGCGAAAGTAACAACTAATGCGTAGTACATTTAGTCAGTGAACAGCAAGGACAGTCGGGATAACGTCGGCTCGGATCTTAAAAGCTCTAAAAGCAACTATGTGTATAGTTGGTTTGTATAATGATGTGTTCTCTTTGTAAGATTATTGAATCGAAAACTTCTGCTATTAAGAGCCTAAGAGCCGAACCTGATTTTCCATCGGAAGAGCCGATTTGAGCCGTGGCCATAATTGTCTGAAGAGCCAAGCCAAGCCAGAGCCTAATACCTGACTATGAGAGCCGAGCCGATCGGATCCAGCTTAGCTTAAAGTGTTAGATAAGGTGCGAAGACTAGGTTTAGGCTAAAGCTATAACACATAGCTTTAGTGCATCGACAACGAGCGGCATGGCATGCATTTCACTTACGTACCTAAAGTTTACATTGTGCTTTTTCGTTTATCGCAGTAATATCAAGCTGGCTAAAACTATAATGGGTTGGGTCAGGATTTTGCTATTGTCAGTTAGGTGATTTGGAAATTTAGTTTTGGCTCACCTCCCGTTTAGCCTCAATGTATGTCTGTGTATTTTACCTAGCTCACTGCTCAAGATGTATTTACGAGCAGCAACTACTCGTTGTGCAAACTTTATTAATTGATAATGATTGATTGATTGATTGATTGATTGAATATGATAATGATTGATAATTTTTATTCTCCGACCCCATACAATCATTAGTTTAGTCTAAGATTTCAGGTCTGTTTATTTTGCCCGAAGGCGAAAAGAGGGAACATTATATCTCATAGGTGTCGAAGGTCCGGTGGCTAAATGGAGAAACTGACTGTTTGGGGACGTGGGAGGTTGTCGGAAGGAGGCCTTCACTGGATAGACATCCCTAATTCCCACCCCGCCGACATTTTGCCAATTATACCCAAATGTTTGCTGAACTTACTCCAGTTTTCGGTAAAATTATTCGCCGCAGGCCTCCGCACGCCGCAGATGTAGGTTGTGCGAAGTCTTCAGGGGTAAATATGCCATGGGGAGGGGTTCGATTTTTAGGAGGTAACGCCCTAATCTTCTTTCGACACCTATGATATATATTTTAGGATAGCCATATTTGCGTTTAACGCTTGGACCGTGACATGAGTTATGTGCAATCATTAAAGCATTTTCACCGCCTAACTTTCATTAGATTCGTAATCATTTTCATAACGGAAATGTATCACTGAAATTCCAATACCAATGGACGGTGATATAATACGTCAGCCTGCCAGAACAAAATTATGAAACCGCAAGCCGGCTTATGTATTTAACACAATCGTCTCTGTACGTACGGCACCAAGAACTTTTCAGATTTCATGTTCTTAGTCTCCTAGAAGAGTTTAAAATATTTTCGGTGGGTCAAGTCCAACCCAATTTCGGTAAGCCCTACAAATTTATACTGATAAAATTGTCAGTCTTCCCTCGTCTCATTTCTACACGAAGACTAATTTTGCTTATGTATTTTAGACGTTCATCATGTCCAGGGTTTATACCCGTCATCATCCACATTTTTCAAGGGGGTGTGTATGCAATCTTCGCTTACGCCATGTTCATTGATTGATTTTACAATACTTGTTTTATGATTTGTGGAACAAAAATTAGTGGAATATAAAATTAAGTTCTATAGATCCATCATAATTAAGGTTAATCACAGACGGATCCTCAGAGGTGGTGGGTGAGCTTACGGAGTGCTAAATGGTCCCTCTTACCGCACTACAAACCGTTTCATAGGGCTCTTTGTAGAGGGCTCGTTGTTGGAACGCCTGCCCATCAGAACCTGGCGCTGTGATCATTAAACTCAATGGTTTTAATAATTATTTTTCGTTCCGGTTTTATTAGTTAGATTACTTCAGCTCGCACTGTAACCTAAGATAATATAAGATTATATAATAATACCTTTTGTATAAAGATATTTTAATCCCCAATCAAATGTTTAACGAAGCTTATTTTACGCACCGGCAACTTTGTAATTGGTTTTTGTTGAGTTATAAGTTCCTAACAAGTATCTATATATATTTGTTTGGGTGTGTGTAAAATTTAAATCATGTCTTGCGCGTAATATTCAGTAGGTAGTAGGGATCTTACAGAATTTTGTAGAAAACTGTAGAAAAAATTGTGAATCTCTTACTGCGATTTACTTATTCGTAGTGTAAATGCTACGATTAATTTTATAGCTTGTAACAAAGCGTTGCACTAATTGAACTTGTTGTACGGCGTTTGCATGTGCATTGTTATTCGCTCACTTTGCGAGGTTCCTTAAAATACCGAGCAAAAGCTCCCAAATAGTCTAATGGCTAACGTTTAAGTTTCGGGGCGGCCGAAATCTCTTCAAGATAGGCACGAAATACACATTAGTTTAAGAATAGAAAGGATTAGGATAATTGTGTGTTGCTGATGCTGTGGTTTTATCGGAAAATTTCTCAACCTAAGTCTACAGCTTAATCCTTCCCTTAAATTGATATTGAGGTAAAGCTTAATCTTGTCCTTAAATTGATATAAAGGTTAAGTTAGGGCTTTTATACGCTTAGTTTTAAGCTTATTATCAGGTTTGGAGAACCTATGAAAGACCGGATACACGAACATATAATCGTTTCCCCTAATTAAAAATTATTTTAAATTTTAAAATCATTTTAGATGAAACCCAGGTTGTTGAAACGACGCTTCGAATTTTTTATGTTTTCCTGAGCATAATAGATCCATTAATTTTGAAGAAGTTTGAATTTGAGAGAACAATTTATTACAAATACGGACAGTTTTGGCCTAATTTTACCCATCGCATTTACCAGCTTATATATTCTGGAATAAATGTGGATATAAACAAGATCCTTCGAGAGGGAATGGAGTAGAAAGCAGTCTGGACCCCTTCTGACCTGACGGGATGACATGTCTGGGGGCCGCAGAGGCTTTCAATCAGAGGCCAGAACTCCCGAAGCTCCCGGTTACCGTAGCTGCGCGACTTGGGGTGCCTGGGTCGTTTCCCCTTTTTGTAAAATGTACGCAACCCCAAGATCTATGAAAACACTGCGGGGTATCTCTCGGGATATTCCAAAAACCGCGACGATGATCGCGACTGTCTCGAAACTCCTACAGGTTCGGAAAACCCGAGCTTACTATAAAGTTTAGTCACTATCATTCGACCTAGAATGAAAATTATGCTTACTATCATTTGCCTAATAATCGGAATTTTGATCACTCCTATTTGCCTTAGAATAGAAATTTTACTCCATACCAATGGTATCAGAATAAGAATTTTAATCACTCCTGTGAACAGAAGAAAACGTCCGAGGAGCGGGGAAACAGTCAAAATACGCAAGAACATGAATTTTGATTTAATTTTAAGATAATTTCGCAAATTTTGACGGCGCCCGGCCCCTACGGACGCGCAGAGCATCCTTCCGACGCTTCAACGCCCGCAACGACGGCCCTATGTAAGATGGGAACAAGTATCAAAACCAGGGGAGGCTCTCCACCGTGGGGGCACGGCGGGAAACCGCCCCTAGTATACCTAAACGAAAAGAAAAAAAAGAAAAACGCAAACCTAAAGCAAATTTTGAAAATGGCCACAACCGCCAAACTTAAAGCAAAACGTCTCGACTGGTCCCAATCGGGGAATTAGGCAGTCTTCTTTTATACTGTCTATCTACCCCCCTTTGTTCTGCTTATTGCCTGGGTCGCCGTGTGTCGCTACTGTTGCCCGAAGCTTCAAAATTTAAAAGTTTACAACACCATATATATATATACGTACAGCGGCGTACAACGCGTAAACATAACGACAAACGATGTACAAAACAACTAAGCTTGCAAAACAACAAAGCTAGCCCCTGGTCATCAGTCGCCGCTTGGTATAAAATGTACAGAGAAATAGCGCCAGCAGCCAACAGTGGCCGAAATGTGCCAACAACACCAAACCTCGCGCTAGTCGACGTGAAGCTTACAATTTTGCCAAATATAAAAGCGCTTTAGGGGCTGTATATAACTTAGAATTTTGTAGGTTTTTTATTCACGTTTCAGGGACGGAGAGGAGTAGGCGGCCGGGGGCGGGATCATATCCATGCCCTGGCTGGTCGCCTACTTATGAAAGCCTTAACTTTAATGTATTCTCCCTAGGAGGCCTGTTAGAGGCCGTTTAATGCGTGCGTGATAGTAAAATTTTGGGTCGCAACTGAGTTATGGGGATCCTGCGGAGGGTGGCCCCGGCTTTCAGTGAAATGGATCGTATAGGACCTCATTAAGGTACAGGGCTCCAAAAATCGGGAAGTTTTGGTTTGAGATGTGGTGATTTAGGGCCTTAAAGTTTGGAAGTTTAAACGCCTGATTGGGGGCCCATAAGTACTTACGGGTTGGGATTAAGTTGACCCGAATGAGAAATTCTGAAGCCTTATAGGTCCCTAATAATAATTTAGTGCCCCCTTTTGGTTTGAAATATATAAAAAACCCCAAAATTTCAAAATTCTAACCCCCTTGTAAAAATGACACTTTTTTTGCCTTAGGCCAATTTTTTCTCCCATTTCCTTGTACTCAAAACATCCCTCACCATACATAATACTTGTCATTATCCGCCGAGGTGTCAGGACAAGCCTACAAACCCCAGACCATTATAAAAAGCCCCAATTGCATTTTGTCACAGGGGGTTTCTCACGACGCCCCGTCCCATCCTGAGACCCGGACACATACACAGTATACTATTAAACAACAAATGCATATACGTTATTGTTCACGGATGCGCACCGGAATCGACCCTGGGGCACCTAATCAACAAAATTGTTAAGTCCGATTGTGATAGGACGTGAAATCTTTCCCCTTGTCCCCGGCCCATCCGACTACGCATCCGTACCACATTTCAATGCAAATCAATTATACAATAGTATATCAATAAATGTAATAGCAATCCCGAGATCGATCGGATACCTCAACCATGAAATTTTGATTCGATTCTAGGTGCGAAATCACCCCGCGCACCTCGGGCTGGTGGAGCGTGATTATACATTTATAGCACAACAATGTAACGTTTATTTTATTTGACACAATTATGAACAAAACATAAACAACTCCCGGATCACGCTCCACCGGCATCCGATCGCCCGTTATCAGCTGAATTTGTAGCCCTTATGGCCTAATTTTGAATATTTAGAATTCGGGATAAAATTCGGGCTGTTACACTGTATATCGCAGCTATGCAACAGGAAGATCTATCTTACAACGAAAACTGGGCAAATTAATTCTTTCTGCTGGGACTAAGTTTTTTTAGCTTCAATGTTCCTTATGCTAAATCTTGTAGATTGAAAAACCTGAATTTTTTCGAGGAATTTAACGTTAACAAAGCCAAATGACAATGTTTGGCACTATCAAGCTACATACTTAGTGGGCCGAATTTTAACCTAAAGAAAAGCTAGGTATTTTTAACGATGGAATATTGTCCAATTAATAGGTTTCATTAAGTAATTGTTGCTTCAGCGCGCGAACCGAAGCGAAATATTATGCATTCGAAGTGGCGAGTTATAATTTAATTAGGGTCCATAATTTCAATATAATAAACTACAATTTTAGTAACGTAATTTTCAAAAAGTAATCAGGATCATAAAAAAATGAAATTAATTACAGTTGGCGTGCACCCTACGTGTATGCATACATTAATTCACCAATCAAACGACCATCCTTTTTTGAGCTTTACGGCAAATGTTGATGTGATCATCAAAGCATAATGTCGTATGTCTTGAAAATGGATATCGACGACAGGCTTTTACTCGCAGATAACAGCTACCAAACGACACAACTTTAGGAATTTAGTCCTTCATTTATTACTGAATAAATTTATCCTAAAATAGATTATTCTGTTGCCTAACTGCAATATACAGTAATAAACATCAATGTAATTACAATAAATATAAAACTCGAGAACGGATTATAGGAATTTGCAAAATTTCTACCATTCGATGCGATCATAGGATGGCATATACAAGTAAAATTATTTCCTGTATCTCCTTTTGTTTGTAAGCAGGGGCAGAACAAAACCGTATCACGGGTCTCAATCAGTTCGTTTTAAGATGTTATCGTCTATAACCTAGTAAGCAGCAAATATAAGGCGCCAAAATTTTTCCAAGATACGTGGCATGAACCAATTTACCTGTAGTAATGATATAAACTGAATAAACCCTACACGAGTCCACAAAGTTTCCAAAACGACACAGTGAACCAACACAATGTCGGTTGTGTTGCTGCTATTTATAAATTAGGATTGGTTTTTGAAATTTGGTTCGAACATTCATAGCACACACCATTAAATAGAAACTTGCAAAATAAATAAGCAACAACCTCTTTGCAAGGGAAAAGCCTGCGGTTTCTGGCAATTTAGTGTAATTTTGCTGTTGTCAACTATTACTTCGAAGTGTAAGTCGCTTCAGATAAAATATTGACATGTGTCGTATGTTGAAATATGCAATGCAGTTGTTGACTTAGTAATGATTCCGCTTTTTCTAGCGGAATTACCCAGCAAACCGTATATTTTAAGTCCAAAATTAGATATGTCGTTTAACTTTTCATTATGCCAGAAAATTTATTACGGCTACCGCATAGTTTTAATCCAATTATTGGTCCCAAGAAACAGGTCATTAACTGTTCAAAAATCTTCGTGTTTATTGCTAATTTCATATGACAAGCCACTGATCTTCCAAGCCTTACTTCGACTACTATCATATATTTATAAATTAAGTTATGCTGCTAACCAAGGGGTGTCAGCGTGGTATATAGTATACTGGTTCAACCAAACTAAACAATCATCTCTGTCGTTGTTTTTGACGTCAGTAAGCAGTTTCGGATAAGGAATTTTAGCTGGCATTTAGGAGCCACAATTTTCGATCTTTAACTACTCGTACGTTTGCCGACTATAGTCCTGACTGCCCATTTTGATCCACGACAGAGGAGCCGCTACTGCAACTACAGTTGTACGAAAATACATTGACCCCAAAATGGCTCTCACGGTTAAGAGCCATAATTTTCGTAACCGAAATACCGATTCAGTGATTTTAACACCTTTCGCATTAGCTCGTCAATACGGTTCAAATGAGATATAAAATTTTGCATTTATCGAGAAAAAATTTTGTCACAAATTTTGGGTAACGAGGGCTTCTTCACACGGAACTGAACGAAGTAATAG